>JJOG01002342.1:0-13098 GCA_000715275.1 Gyrodactylus salaris
TTTCGAGGAAATAATCTTTGAAAATGATCCGGGTGAAAAATCATCCGAGGGACAGTTCTAGGGTTAAAGTCAATGAGACTGTTTTTTAAAGCTTCGATCTTGAAATTAACTATTTTTGTGCTATAAAAATTAAACCTTTTTAGAAATAGAAACTCATTTTCGCTTTAAGGTGTGTTTAAATTAGCTTTGCCAGTGATAAATAATTGTAAAGGCGACCATATGCCACAAAAAACATTTGAGAAAATTTTTTGACCGTTAAGTAATTTTTCTAGGGTTGTCAACTAATTTGAATAAAAGAAAAATTCAATTCTGTGAAACTAAGATTTTTCACCTTTTGATAATCAATGTTTTTTTATTGATCCCCCATTATTTTTTGTAGTATTAATAGTCGGACAAAAATAACTGAATTCAGTTTAGTTCGTAATAAAAAAACAAAAAAGGTTCATGATCGAAAAAATTAGCAGAGTGCGGAGCTATAATGAACAAGTAATATATAAATCCTAGGTACTGATGGTGACTTTTAATTCCTAGAGATAAATAGAATTCATTTTTTATAGTTTTTTCCAATTTTAGGAGTTGCTGAATCATTCAGGAATTCGAGGGGTAAGTTTATATTTTATTCAAAACTTTTCATCATAGCTGCTTTCAACATTCAGAATCAATATACGAGGCAGTATGGATTTCATTATGATAGGAGATGTGGAATGATTGTCGTTTTTGAGGGTGAGCAAAACTTTTATAAAAATTTTTTTCCAATTTTCCGAATTAAAGATTATGGTTTTAAATAATTACAATTCAAGGAAGACAAAAAGAGTAAATTACAATTTAATCAACTCACATGATAATATGGACCATTTCGAACCTCTATGAGAAAATTATTGGTATTAAATATTGAAGATTTGGCCTAGAAATTACCGCCTGAAATTGCTTTAAACTATATTGACAGGTTTATTCATAAAATTTTAATTCAGCATGTAAAAGATTACTACAATAGGACTATTAATATTTTTCTTCAATTTTCATGCACTAGCAGAGTTTGCTATTGAAGTTCTGCTGATGGGATCAAATTTTTATTTTTCACTAGTAGCTCTTTCAAAAATAAGTTTCAGAAAAATCCAAGATGGCGAAACTAAGATTAAAAGCAGGGGTGTCAAAAGTGAGAACACGAGAAATTTAGGATTAGCACGCCAGAGATTTTAAAGTTAGAAGGCTCTGATTGGTCCTTTTGCCTCGACCAATGAGAAGCCTTGTTAGTCAGCATTTGCGTCAACTTATATTTGTGACTAATCTTTTCCATGCTCAAAATGCAAAAAAAGTTAGCATCGCTCATATATGAGCTCTGTGAATTTCAAATCAGTACTCATGATTAAATATTGTGATAATTTTGTAGTAGATTTAAAACCTTGATTTTATTTCATATAAAAATGCATGTTACTTATAAGTAGTTGAGGTAATTTAAGAAATTATTTTGAAATAGCACACTTGAAATGGAGAAATAATGGCACACTACTCAAATATTTTTGACACCCCTGGTTAAAAGAATATATTTCATGAATAAATTCTTCCTATCATGATTGAGAATGATATTTCTTTTAAGTTTATAACATTTATTTTACGATATTTTGAACAGTCATTTGTGAGATGTACACTGTACATTTTAAAGTAATTCCCATGTAGATTATCGTCTCTTAATTCATGTTCTGTGTAAAAAAGCTTCTAGTTTCTATATTTGTTTCTCTCCACAGATCTAACTTATTAGAGGAAATAGTGAATGCGTAAGACTCATTTTTTTCTTCTTAAATCTGTCGATAGATCGAGAGGGATCAGGTATAGATACCCACGAATGCTGAAAGTCGGAGAGTTGGACAAGGAGTGCGTGGACAAAGTTGGACCCCTATTAAGTGGCGAGAATTTCTATTCGCCCTACACAATTGTTACAAGAGCCTTTGAGAATGGTGAGTAACCGTCAAAATAGATTTATACTGAATCCTTGACATGAGCTTCAACTCTGACAAAACCAAAGATTTTCATAAATTTTCACTTCAACTATTCAAAACCGCATCTGCATGATACAATGGAGAAACAGATAAGGGAGTATGCTGTGTTAATTACAAGTGAAAGTTTACACTATTTTATCAGAGGGACTTCCTGTCAAATTTATTTCTCGTGAGCATCTTATTTTAGAGTCCTCGAGAACAACAGAAAAATCACATTCGCTTTAACATTAACTATGTCAAGTCTAGTGCATTCTCTCAAGAGCGAAGAAAATTTATCAACCAAAAAAACTTGAGAAGGGAATGATTCAACAGATCCCGAAAAATCTTGTCCACCTCCCCTAGTTTTACAATTATTATTCCAAAGATTGAATATGGAAGGGAAATCTTTTAGAGGTTTAACAAAACGAGATATGATTAATCAAAGTTTAATAAGAAGAGAGTTGAAAGGAATATTTAGTTTATCAACATTTTTCTAAATTCTAGAAACAAAATTGATGGAAAATGTTGTCAAGAATTTTGAGAGCAAGTTTCATTAAATAACCATGCATAATCGACTCATTCATTATTTGGATGATATCCTATTGAGGTTATTCTTTTAGCTTTAAGCAAACAAGTCTTTTACTACATGGGCTCGTGTGAAGTAAAAGCCAGTGAAGAGCAGGCCAAAGTATATACAGGCGCATTCAGCAAAGTAAGCATTTAAGGACTTTACTAAATTTTACTTATTGCACAGTGCGGCTACACTTTTTTAAATAAACAGAATCTGTGGACATATTCACAATGATTTAAACATCAATTACAATTCAAGCCTAAAGTAAGCTAAAGATTTTTCAGAATCATCGAAAGAATATGATTGAAATAGATTTTCATAGAATACATTTCTATACTTAACCTCGGGAATAACAGGTTGTACAATAGGGAGGTTTCTTGGCACATCATTGAAGATGGATACGAGGGACTCCCAATTGACGGAATAGTAATGGTTGTAACAATGGGGTTTATTGACAAGACGTTTCGCGATTGGTTGGATCTACCCCACTCTCTCATTAGTCAATCTCTCTCAAGTTCATCCAGCATACACCATCTACTTTATAGGAATGAAAAAACCAATCTACTCTGTTTTATTTTTTCCCTAATAATAAAATGTTTTGGAATTCCTAGATTATCGTTTCTTGATTCTCTTTCTGTGGCTAAGAGCTAGTAAAAGCTTGATTAAATCCAATATTCTTTTAATTTGATAATCCAATCTTGATTCTTCATCGAAATATAAATTTCTATTCTCCACAAGATATTTGTGTAATGAAAATCGTTGAATGAATGAATTTAAATACATTTTAAATTGTAGAATGATTACAGTCACAATTCATTCATAGTTTTTTCAAGATATATTCACTGCATTAAAAAGTCGTTTGATTTAGATTAAAGTTATCTAAAAATCTTATTTTAACTAAGCTTTGTTCCGCAGTGGCTTTCATACACAGAATATGGATCAAGACACGATAATCAATCTCACTTATTAAAGGAATTCCACAGCTTCGGGTAACTCTACACAGGAATATACTAATTTTGATAATATCTCGCACTCAAAGATATTATTTACTCAAAGAAAAATAAATTTTAGGTATTAAATCTTTTAATGAAAGAAATTTAGGGTTTCAATAACTAATATTTCAAGAAAAATTCCACCATTAAAGGACATAGCATTATTAGAGTAAGTTGAATAATTTCATTACAGGCCTCTTAATCTAAATAGAGCTCAATTTGTACATTTATTGGCATAGAGTAAAATACGTTTCCATTTTCATTATTCGAAAATGTTCGAATTTGAAATACACGAATTACGAAAATTTAATTCCTTCAAATGAGTAATTTCAAAACTGCACATTTTACAATTTTATAAATGTATAATTTTAAGGAATCGTAAGTTTTAAACATGACTTGATATCAACTCCAAGCAATGATTAAGGTTATCTGCGACATAAATAAGTTAATTATATAATTTTTCATTACTTCAAAACGTTAATTAATGATTACAGGCACAGAGAAGCTATGAAAGCAAAAGCGATTGAGCATAAGACTGAAGTAGACCAACTCGCCAAAGGATATTTGTTAAAGATTATGAATAAAAGACTTGATGATTTTAGACTGGATGGCGATTATGACTACGTAGCCATTAACGATAGTGAGTTGAGTTCAAAGGGAATTTTTCTGAAGTAGATTCTTCCACCCAAGCGGATTATACTTGAAAATATGAAAATTAAATTTATCAGAAAGAAAATCAGGGTTTTTTTGCATATAAATAATATGCTTCATCTAATTTAAATATAACCGAATATATGCTTTATTTCTTCTAGTCATATAATATGCAAAAAATTCAGTATTTTAGGAATTGATCTTTAGAAAACATAAATTTGAGACACTATTTATATTAATTCAGTTCTGTTTGGGAAACTAAATATTTCCTTGTCTATTTAAGATGAATCAGCAAAACTTTTGACCCAAATAGTCGAAAAAAACAGTAATTTCAAATCATCAAGTTATCTGTCCCGCAGTTGTAGATATTAAAGATGAGAACTACAGGACAATCGGTGGAGCTAAATTCAACAATTATTGGCTTATTATGTTGGGACCAAAGGGTGAGTGGCCTCATTTGCTTTTATCAACTCCCACTTCAGTTACCAAAGTAGATGGCGGTAGCAACCTGATGAACTTGTAAGATGAAAATCTTTTACAGAGAATATAAGCTTCAATTTTTTTCTTAGAATTGAGTTTCATAGCCGAGTCTAACTCTCTTCGGGTTCACATGAGGGTTTATAATGGGGGGGAGGAAGGTTTGAAACTATTTACAAAGTAAATTTGTTTTAAGGAGGGAGGAGACCGGAATCGAACCCACGCCATTCATCATATTTATAGGAATTGGGAAACAATTCACTACATCATCCCTTCAACTTACATTTGCCAAGTATCGCTTCTAAATACTCGTAATTTTATTAAATTTTATCCGGCTACGTTTTAAAAATAACATTTTCAGACTATTACATTTCCAAAAGTACAGCTCTAGATTTAGAGGCGGAAAACCTGGGGTTTTAAACCAGCCACATATTTTTTTGAGCTCATCATACTCTTTTTTCGTCTATGAGATGATTTTGTCCCACTGGCTTTGAGTATGTCTTTTTCTGATTTTATGAGAAGAAAAATTATTTTTATAAAATTATTGAATAAATTTATATTTTAAGAATTAGATCAGCTAATGGAAAGCCAGCTATTGAAAATAAAACTGAAAACTTGATGAAAATCGACAAATACGTGGAGACTCAAGTGAAAAAAAAATTGAAGGATGTAAAACCAAAAGCATTAGCTATCATGGAAAGAACATCAAATAAGAAAGCAGTAAAAAAGTGGCCGGAGAAGCAAAATAATGATAAATCAGGTCAGCAGGGAGGGCCAAGGGGTGCGAGAGGAAATCATACATCGAATAATGAAGCCAAGCAAAGTTTAGAGAATCTTAATTCTAAACCACAAAATGCACCAGTACCACAAGGTGAGAATCGGGGTCAACAACAGAATTCTGCGGCAGATGCAGGCCAGCAAGCAATTGGCGTAATGAATAGTGGTCCGAATCTCCATGGTGTGGAACAGTCAGAACAACCAGATTCTAATTCTGGCAAAAAGGCGCAGGTTCAAGCTCTCCCATCAGTCCAGGTCGAATCTGGAGGAGGCTCAGCATTGATGCCAAATTCAGCGCAAGATCAATCAGGAGAAATTGATGGGATCAAAGCTGTGGAAGAAGCGGTAGGCCCTCAAGATATTGGTGATAATGCCCAGGGAACAGAGGAAACGCAAAGTGAAGAAGAATTTCCGTACAGTTATTGTCAATTAGAAGATACAGAAAATCAACAACAGAATTCAGATCGATTTGGCCAAGACCAACCGGAGTACCAATATTTGGCCGAAGGACAGAATGGAGAGTTACTTGAGGGAAAGCATGAAAATGGCAAAAGTGTGAAAACAACAGCTATCATGAAGGTTATTTCAAGGAGAAAGAGCCAAAAGAAATACGGCGGAGAGACAGATGCAAAAGAGGACATCTTGAATAAGCCAAGCTCATCGGACGCTAAAGGAAAGAAGATTCAGATCAAGCCTAATAGTCAAGTACCGACAGATAATACACCTGCAGATCCGAATGCTAGTCCCTTTGAAGATGTTCAATCAGGATATCAAGGTACTGAAGCAACTGGAAACCCGTACTACGACCCGAATGTAGCTTCTCAACAAGAAATTTGTGATGCACAACAACATCACTACAATCAAGCTAGTGATCAGAACTCTTTAGATAAGATTAATGAAGGAAACCCAAATAGCACAATTGCTGATACTGTCACAAATGGTGAATTGTCGAAAGAGACTCAAGACCAAATTGAACGGTTCTTGAGAAATAAAAGATTTTCTAACGAAAAGGGAGATGGATTCGATTGCTCAAACGATCCTAGGGTCCAGAAGGAGATTAAGGAAAACTCTAAAGGTGATTCAATTTCAAAAAGGAGTAGAAAAATTAGGTCAGCAACATTGAAATGTGTTGGAAAGAAAGCAGAAGAGTTGGGCATTGAGCCACTTGGCATTATTCCTGAGGATTCAAAGAAATGTGAGTGCGAATTAGCTAGTAATGCCTATTTCAGCGGATGAAGATCACATCAAAGATTTATTCCAAGCAGACCGTCATGTCTATTAAATCAAGAGGCTATAATTTCCTATCATCCTCAGTACTCTATCAGAGATGCTATCTTTTGAATAAAAGGTTGTATTTTAAAAAAAAAAAGTAGGTTATTACATTGTAAAATCGTGAGGGTACAGAAAGTCATCGTCTTCGATGAGAGGCAGTAAAATGTTAAATATAGATTTGAACAAGACCTATCGTGTTTAGTTTACTTTCAACCCATAAGTGACTGAAAAACTTTGAGTCCTTAAATGTTACTAAACCTGAATTAATTCAACTATTTCAGCTGACATATTTAGCGAGGATTGCTCATCATATACCATAGGAGAGTGCAAGAATGCAACAGGAAGTCCAGTCAAGCATCTGGCTCTAGTCGAAGATAATAAGATGTAGGTATTATTCTTAAATAACCCAAAAATGTATTTTATTATGAGTAGTGAGATCTTTTAATTGGAAACAAATTTACTATCCGTTTATTCAACCCAGGTTGTGCCCTATTATTGAGAAAATATCTACCTGAATGTGAATTATCAAGTTGTATACGTGGCGGGAAGTAGCCATTAGATATTCAAAAGCTTTACATAATAAAAAGAATTAATTTCATAGAGACAATTTCATAGAATCTATGATAAAGAAGTGAGCCTATTTAACAAAAGCTATGCTTTAAATTTATGTTTGGACATTTTAAAGTAATTTTACTCGAGAGACCGAATAAACCAAAAAGTACACAATATGTTAGAAATTAAAGAACTATTTCAAATTAGCTCACCCAATTTTCTCTCGTTCAGCTCAAGAGAACATCTAGAAATGCCCGATCTTTGTCTCTCTTCAGGGTTGTGCCGGTATTGTGAAGAATGCCTAAATAAAATGGATGAAAAGAAATTCGATAAATTAATAACTGTTGAAGCGAGTGAGGATATAACAAGTAATGAGGGATACTTTTAATATTATTTTCAGTAACTCGACTTTTCCTCTACCTACTCCATGAAAATCAGGACAGTTAGTTTCGACGCCTATATAGTATTTTTGATTAGATTCAATTTTTTCAAATAATGGGGTTTACAGTGTAAACTTTACACGGATTGAAAGAAAACATGATAGATCCTAAATGAGGACTTTTCAGAATCGTCCCTAAATTCTTATCAATTATCTATTTCACCTTAATATTTACTCATAAACTACTGAACGATTCAGTCTGATTTTTTGTCTTTAAGAGTCTTAAATTAAGACACAGAGTTCTAGTATTTCTGGTGGACCCAATTATTACATTAAACTAATTAAGCTTGATAGCAATGAAAGTCTTGCTGAAAGCAGAGAACAGGTTCTTCGGAGTTGCCAAGAAGAAGATTGAATGCCATAATGGAATGGAAATGTACAGATGGGCAATAGCATTTACCCATACAGATATATTGCCTGAACAAATAAAAAATGAATAAAATTCTATATTTTGTTGCGATTTCATTATAATTGAATAGCTTACAATGAATAAAAGATAACAGGTTCACTTGGGCTGCGTCAACCCATAACATTGAATTTGTTGAACTTCACAAAATCTGTAACTATTTAAACAATAATCAATTGTAAACACGAAAAGGATTTGTTTGACTAATTTAAAATTTTAATGTCTTTAGGTTTTGATGATAAGATCCTAGGGGAAAAAGTCCACTATTATTGCGATAGTGGATCTGAGCATGAGCCAGAATCAGATGTCGAGCCTGAAGTGGAAGAACCTCAACCGATTCCTAATGAGAATATCAAGCTACAACAACAATACGAACGTAATTACGGTCCAAAAACGGGACCGAAAGGAGTCAAGGCCGATTACGAGTTTTATAAAAGAATAGAATACGAGAAGAAAATGATGGAAACCCAAGAGTTTGTGCGAAAAAATCTCGAAAAGGCGTTGGTCTCTCGTACAATTGTAAGTCTAATATTTATCAAAATTAACTGCGACACCTTATTTGGAACATCTTTTAGTACGAAGATCTTGAAGAAAAGCAAAAGATTCTTGATAACGAAGAAGATGACGACTTTCTTAAAGAATACCGCGAAAAACGTTTACAAGAACTGAAAAAGATTTACACTGGGCCAGTTTTCGGATCCTACCAGACCCTAACTCATGCCAATTTTATCGAAGCCATTGACCAGGAATCGCCAAACACTATGATTCTCGTACACATCTTTGTTGCTGGCAACGAATTCTGTCGTCGACTCGACTATAACTTTGAGAGACTGTGTAAATCCTATTCGCATGCCAAATTCTGTCGCTTTAATGCTCTTACCGAAGGGATGAGCCTCAATTTTGTCAAGGATGGCGTCCCTTCCATTATTGCGTACAAGAATCGGTCTCTTGTAGCGAACATTATTCGCATTGATCGGAAACTTGACCAGGATTTCAATCTTAGTGACCTGGAGAATATTCTCATTGAGAAGAATATTCTCACTGGAGAAATAAATGAAGGACCTTCCTCGAAGGTCGAAGAGTCTAATCAAGATGCCATGAGTGATTAATTCTATTTATTCTTACTTTTATTTTACCTTTTTTTCACTGTAAATAATATCTTTAAATGCACAATAAAAATCTTGATATGAATTCTTAGCCTTGAATCAGACATAGGAAGAATTTGAGAAATGGTTCATATATATAGATATTCTTTAAAAATAAATTAGAATTATGAAAATTTTGCAATGCTATTTTCTGGAAATTCCATCTGTAAATATGCAGTTTATTTGACTATACTCAAATACTAGGGATTTTTACATACACTCATAAGGGATTTCATCTTGATATATAGAAAAAACGAACAGGTTGAATAAATGCTGTTAGCATAATTTAAGTAGGAATGATTGTGGATTCTAAGAGTACCGAAGTCGATGCAGCGACGAAGCGCCCAGATCGACCACGATCAGGTCTCGACAATCCTCTAGCGAGATAATCCCAGCAGATCGTCTCAAAACGGGATCAACATCAAGGATAAAGGGTCTTGCTGAGTCATCGTCGAGAAGATTGGCGTCTCTTAATTCATTGTTGATGGTGGAGCTATTGGTCGCTGTTGTGGAGAGACTAGCTTCGGAGTTGGCTAGATTCAGTGTTGACGGACTATCAGTGGGAGTGTTTATGCGCCACGCCGATTCTGGCCAGATCACTATCATAGAACGCTGTCTGTCGGTGAATGTGGCCAGAAGACAATTGCCAGTGGGATCCTTGATATCGTTCTTTATGCATGGGCCGATCGTAACGCCGTAGAATTGACCAGCATTTCTATTAAAAAATATTCATCAAAATCCCTTTCTAAATTTAACCTCGGAATAAAAACTTTTCAGTCTACAAATCTAGATTTTGATTAAAAATACTCACTGAGGATTGGAATGATTTCTAGACCTACGCTGCGGCTTTGGTATATTCTCTTGATTTCGTCCACCATCTAGATCCAAGAAGCTTCTATTCGATGATTGGCTTGACAAATCACTCACAGAGGATAAATTGTACGTATTCACGCAATCGAGGGAATTGCTGGATCTAGAAATTATTTTTAAAATTAGACTTACTACTTGCAAGTACATTTACGATTATTTGATTTAGATTGAAAACTAACAGTTTAGATGAATTCTGATTTATCCTTATTTTATTCCCCCAACATAATGAAATTATATGCAACTTGTTAGCTTCACTATATGGGCAACAAATTCCTAAGAGGCTTAATTCTCAATATATTCAGCTGTTGAAGTTATCTCAACGTTAAATCTTGTAGTGTAAAAACCAAGTACATCTTGAAGGTTTTTTACCCTTTGTATAAATCTAGAGTATAAATAAATCTATTCAGAAGCATCAAAATGTATACCTGAAGCCAATCTTGATGCAAGTTACAAGATAAAACGAAGAACATTTATGCTTAGAATACTTTTGAGCTTATCTTCTTTTCTTTGTACACTCATGAGTCAATCAAAATCCTTCTCAAGTAATTTCGTTGGTACTTGACTAGTTTACCTAAATCAAACTTCACAACGGTAGCAATAGGTGTTCTTTACACCGAACTCAAAGGTAATCATTGGTTTTCTTCTAGAGTAAACTTATTAATAAAAATTCTTCTCAATTTTAAACTACCTAATTTTTTGCCCTGATGAATAACCTATCGAAAACAAGCTCATTATTATTTTCAGATTACTGCGTTCTGAGACAAACACTTGGTATTATTTCTAAATATTCCCACTCACTCGTCAATGGATTCACTAACTGAGGACCGAAACGGCATTCTCTCAGATCTATGCAGAGGGTCTTGGAGGCGAGTTGAGAAGCCGCTTGTCGTTGTTGTAGTTATGTTATCCGGAATTAGGCTCTGCGAATACCGGTAGTTCTCAACCATCGAGACATGCCGACGATTCGACGCCTCCAAGGGGCTCATCGACCCGAATATTGTCGAGTGTGGACGATTTGATGTGGTGTTGTTCGATGTGTAGAGCTGCGATGGCGTCTTTCGGTCGTCATTGGCCTCAAACTGCCCAGATGGTAATGTCAGATCCTTCAAATGCTTACCGGAACTTGAGTAGATTTGAATTACTGAACCGGCAGCAAGGATAACGGACCCCTCGTTGCTTACACAGAGACCGTTTACTTTATTACAAAAGGTGGACTTTTTCTTTTCAACTTGGACATTGGGGTCCTTTTGATCTAGGGTCCTGGACTTTTCCTCGAAGGTGGCACTTCTATCGGGGGACTTGACGGAAATGATCGATGATAATGAAAGACGTTTAATCGATGAGCTTGGCGTTTTGTTGAAGGGGTTCTGAAAGGATTTAACCTGATCTCTATTCTTGATCAGGGACCTTCTGAGGCCGAATCCTAGCGAGTATTTACTATTATTCTTTTCGTGAATAGAATAAGACTTTTCATAAGACTTCTCTGTGGAGATATCTTCAGAGAGGGCCGTCTCAATATTTAGCTGACTATCATCTCCTATTAGACATGTGACGGTGAAATCAACTCCCGCTTCAAGCTTCGGTTGACAACAAAAGATGCATCCAGCGGCGTTATCGGCAATGAGAATTTTACCAGTTATCGGACAAACACAAACCGAAGTGGGTTCAAGGAAAAATGCATGTGTTATCTTGTACAGAATGGACCCATCAGTTGGGTGCAGCAGATAAATGGCTCGCATGCGCCAGTTAGAGACGACAATGGCTCCTTCGTGAGACGGCCAGAATTTAGCCTCAGAGTCCTCAGTGGCCTCTTTCAACTCGAGAGGATGAAGATAAGATATACCGGTGGCAGCTTGTCTCTGGAAGGCGTCTCCGTAGAAAGAGTTCACGTAGGATCCATCTTTCTGGTCCAAGATCACAACACGGCAATTTCCCGTGTCTAGGAGATAAATGTTGATCTTCTTCGTTGAACTTGTAAGAGATTGATTTGAGGTGACGGCAAAGGGTTGAATAAATGCAACATTATCAGCACCCTTCTTAACGGTCCACTTCGGCTTTTGGCCGGCGCGAACACTCATCTGGAAAGGACTTCCACGCATTGCTCTCTGCAGAATATAAATCGACAATTTATGAAGACCGCTGATCTTTGGTCGAATCAGCACCTGATACGTCCCATCGGCCATGTTGATTAATCGACAAGGGGCCTTTTCGTTATCTGGACCGAAAAAGTAAACCTCTATGGGATCATGAGAAGAGGACGTCTGTAGGTGGCCGTGATAGTCCACGGTGAATATGATGGCTTTATCTGTCAGGTTGACTATGAGATTTCTCTCCGGCAACTTGATTGTACACAGAGCTGGATATGTTGTACTGATTATTATACGCCCGAACTTTGATAAGTAGCTGGAGAGAGTGTTTAAGGAGGATTCATCATCTATCGGCACTAGAACTTTTGAAGCTAGTGAAAGAAAAAGTTTGATTATCTCCAGGGCAACTAGAAACATTCTATTTTTGTGCGATTAAATATGTCAATCAACTCAAGTGGACTCTTTAATCTAAGCAGAATTTTGTGACACTGTTTTCATTAACCCTCCTACACCCCTGGGGACACCCATGTCCCATCAATTTCAAATCATAAAAATATATACAATTATAATGTGAAACGCAAAACATTTTTATGTTATTGCAAAGAGGAAATCGTGATCTTCAAGATGGTTACTTCAGAAACTAAAAAATATTATTTTAAAATACATTATTCATCAGGTGAAAAATCAGTTTTTCACTTTTTTTCAAAAGAGAAATCATTCAATCTTTGAATAAATTTTCTTAGCGACGAAGTTTCTTTAAAAACTACGATAAATTTAATTATAGTCAATTAAAGCGTGGTCTTTCATATGGTGTAATTACTTTTACATCATTTAGGATAATTATAAGATTTTTTTTTAAATTTTTTATCATTATTTTTCTGGG
>JJOG01002350.1:0-15058 GCA_000715275.1 Gyrodactylus salaris
CCTGCGGTATACTGATGAGTCCCAAAAGGACGAAACGCGTCTATACCTGGCGTAGGTAGTACGGGGATATAGTATCCTTTCGGAATCCTGAGTTTGTGTTATGGTTTCATGTCAGTCTTAATAAAAAAAAATTATAATGCCTAATATAAGGTTAACCACATACCTACTATTTAGTAGACAAAAAAAAACATTCATATAAACTAAATTATTATTTTAAACTTAAAATGTCGTGAGTTGGAATTCGATAAATGAGTATAATCTACACATATCTAGAGTTTAGCAACTCAGTAGCGCAGTAGGGGGAACCATAAAATTATTTTGAATGCTTACTAACATGATGAAAGGACATATGTTAAGCCTCAATTCATCTTTCTTTTCACTTAAAACTCATTTTTAGAAACTCTAACTAGAAAAAAATTATTTTCATATTTAAATTCTTACAATAACAATCTATAAAATGTTATCTAATAGAGATAATATTTTGTAACTTTTCCTGCACACTTACTAATAATGGTCGGGACGCACACTGTGGAATCATAGTTTTAGCCCGGGTGTAAGGTGCTAGGTACTTGTGGCAAATCGTCATACACTCATAATACAAGCGTCCTTAGATCCGGGCTAAAACTATGATTCCATAGTGTGTGTCCCGACCATTATTAGTAAGTGTGCAGGAAAAGTTACAAAATATTATTTCTATTAAACATTTGACTGAATGATGAGTGAGAGCCAATTGGAAAATTTCAAATATTTGGTTTATAGTGGTTAATCTACAGTACCCAAACGTCTCCCCAGTTGTTGGGAGATGAGGGTAGCTGTACTGATGACGCCTGATAGGCAGAAATACCGGTATTTGCAGAATCCTCTTTGAAGCATACAATTGGTTCCTTCTCTTTATAAAAACATTCATATAACATTTTTTTGTAATTTTATGTTTCAAAAGTTAAAAAATAACCATTTCTTTCAGAATCCGTATCATCATCATCAGCAAACAAACAAATTTATTTTTTCTAATTTTGAAACACAAAATCCCGAAATAGAGTGGATCTAATCTCTGAATACTTCATATTATGCTAGTTGATAATATACCTATAGGATTGAAAATCCTATCGAAATAAACATTACAATTCAAAAAAAATTAATGAAATCCATTAATTAATTAAAGCATAAAAAATGGAGATGATGAGTATGTTTGAATTTATAAAAGAACTGCATATCATGGAAAACTATGGATAGGATTCTTCATTGAAATTTTAAGATTTTTAATGCGTTCGCCAATCTTCTAATCATTGTGTATTTAACAGAGATTTATTTATTCTTAAAGCTCTGACCTTTATTTAAATTTATGACTTGGTTCTAGATTAGTATCTCTTATCGTTGTATAGTCCTTTAGTCTTGAATCTGAATTCAAATGCAATATATCTAAAGTTGAAATTAATTAAAGCATAAAAAAATGGAGATGATTAGTATGTTTGAATTTATAAAAGAACTGCATATCATGGAAAACTGAAGTTTGCACTTTTCTGTTATTTAAAAGCATAAACTATGGTCCATTAAAATTGTATAGATTTTTCCGCGTTTAATCACCCTGCGTTTTGCATTTAACAAATATTAATTGATTTTTTTTTAATTTTAATTATAATCTTATTTTTATTCCTCAAATTTTACTCTATCAGCTTGTATCGTAAACATGATTACAAGAATTTCATAAACTCTTTATCAAGAATTTTACACAAACTCAATTCTTGGACTTCTTCTAATATAACAACTTACTCTATTCTCATTTCACTTTATAATATAGATATTAGATTGGCCAACATAACCATATATTGTTGTATCGGCGCGTAAAGATCGATATAAACAAGTGCGCTAAATCTACAGTTTATCCATACAGATGTACAATTATCTACCACAGTTCTGAATTGCTATTTGGCCAAGCCCTGACGTAGAGTGTGCATTGCACACATATCAATGCACTTAAAGCAAGTCATGCTGAATTTGAATTGAATTTTGATGAGAATATAGATAGAATTTTGATTTTCGATCTCAATGTGTCTCAAATATGTCATTTTATTCGAAATTATTTAATTTTTTATCTTCATAAATAATAATTTTATTGATTCATTGCTCATTTAGCACTGAAAAGTTGAAGAATATTTCATTAATCAATTAAATATAAGCGTAATTACATTTTATATAAGTTTTTTTTAAATTTTTAAAACAAATAAGATACACCAGCTATTTTTTCAAAATATATAGGGAATTTATTTCATCTATCAATAGGAATAGGCTAAAATAATTTAAATATTTATTCGTTTTATAAAATCTCCTCTGCTTAACTTCTTATTCTTTTCTTCTTTTGCCTGCCCTTCTATTTTACAATTTCTTTTGTTTACACTTGAGTTTACAATAAGAGTTTCAATATCGCAAAAGTCAAGTTAAGAGTTGTAGAATTTTTTCAAGCCACTGATTTTGAAGTATTTTCTTTTCTTTTTCTCTTGAACGTTCGCACCATGAAATCTAACCGCTACAGCCGTGTGTGAACATTGAATGCAGCCAGCCAAAAGGAAGATTCCTTTGATTTAATTCAGGGTTAAATGCAAGTATTGAGTCTTTTCAATCATTCGATGGAAAAAATTTACGTCGGATTATGTATCTATAGGTGTAATCAAAGTTTAATAAAATCCCTAATCACCATTGGGCTAAGTATGCATTTTTACTATTGGAAAATTGATCACACAACGAATAAAAAAAGGAACATTTCTTCAGATTATGCCATCAAATGTAGAGGGAGTTTATAAAGTCGAAATTAACTGTTCGAATAATGACTACAAGAAAGTTGATATATTTTATAATAAATGCTCTTGTAAATTTCCAATCTCATTGGCTTTCCATAATCACACATGGTTGCAGTGGTTAGGTTTCATGGTGCGTACGTTCAAGACTTCATTGAAAATTACTTTAAAATCGGTGGCTTGAAAAAATTCTACATTTCTTGCCTCGACTTTAATATGAAATTTAAAAAAATCAAATCCCAAAATTAATACTATCAGATTCCTTAAAATATTCGTCATATAAACATAGGAGCCAAATATAAAGATTTATCTTCAGAATTTCTAATCTAGATGTTAACTGAACGAAACTTACTTTCTCATTACATCTCTAGAGAATTTATAGGATTGAAAATATTTAAATTTCTAACTTGGCCTTTTTTGTGGTGAGTTCACTGAAGCGATTAACTATTTATAAGACTTACAAAAAATCCTTGCTGAAATGTAGGCCAAGAATAAATTTTTGCATTTTTTCGAAAAAAGTTGGCACTTTTATGGTAGCTCTAATCATGATGATTGATTGGGCTCCCATGAACCGCAATGAATATTATCGCAAAGGCTAATTTTTTGGGATTTGCAACCCAAATAGCGTTTGACAGTGGTGTGAGAGCAGTAAATCTCTCTTGCAATTGATCAAATCAAATAATTTTCAGTGGAAATGACATAAACATTTTCTTCTCAAATACAGTTAAATGAGTCTATCTGATTGACATCGAAATGCATATTATTATTAAGATTGTTGTGTATATAGGACAGAGAGCGTGGGTAAATATGCCGCAGGAAGAAATTAATTAATTACAACACTAATTTAGGATTACAAACTGATAAAAATATTTTCCAGAAAATTGGAACTCTATTTTTATCTACAAGCAGATATAATAAGTGCATCTGACTCACGCCTCTTTGACAGTTCTATAATTGGGATTAATAATTAAAGTTTGTGGGTATAAAACTTCATGATTTTTCCTTAACCTTTGCTTAACCCTCTACTTTTTCTACTGGTTGCTAGATGAGAATTTTGGGATTATAGTTGTAATTGGTTGTAGCCTATAAACTGGTAGGCCTAAACTTGTGAATGAATTGAGAGTTTTTTTCTCTTATTAGGATTGCCTCGGGTTTTGGATGTTTTCGTATAATGTTGAAAAGTTTGTTTTCGGAAAGTAATTTATCGCACTCTTTAAAGTGTCTTCTGATGAACGCGTCTTCGATATGAGATTGTTGTTTACTTTTTATCGTGAATGCATTTTTACACCTCTGTAATCCCTAGGGATACCGAATGCATATTTGTCTTTAAATTTCAGACAGAAATTTGTTCCAATTCGCATATTTTACGAAAATGTTACGTGTTTTTTATAGTAAAAAGTGTTACTATACATATTTTTAAGAAAGGAATGCATATTTTTAGTAGCCCTGGTAATCACTGCTGAAATATATAAAAGTATATTTGTTTTATTTTACAGATTTTTTTTTCATTCATCTCGATGATCATTTTTTAGGATCATTCTTTTTTAATTTCCATAGTGAAGGACTTTTTTTGATGGGTTGAATTAAAAACTTTTTAAGACTTCTATAGGATTGCAATCATTCTTCGTCAATATGATGACATTATCCACGTATCTAATGTAGACCTTGAAATCGTAAATTGCGACATAAGGCGAGTTTTTCCAGTTTTGCCACGAGATTTATTTGAAGTATCGATTTCATTTTATAATCCGATTGCGTAACTAGAATTACTATTAATTGATTATCTATGAGTCTTATAAATACTTGATTTTAATAATATCTCACATTGTTGCGACTTGACTAAATGAAAAATTGTTACATTAGCAATCTTCATGTTTATTTTCTCCAACTTGATTCTTCTTGAATATGCAGAGAGAAATTTGATTTTTGATTTCATGGTAAGGGCCATCATCAGATGAGATTATGCATTAACCGCATTTTTTTTATAAATTTCGAGAAATATAAAAAATTTCATAGTCTTCAATCGAGTGGTATAAAATACTAAAAAGATATAATAAACGATGGATAACTATATCATATCAGTTCAAGATCCGAATAAATTTTGGTCATAATATTAGTCTCCGCAATATGAACTTACGTCACATCTCTTTCAAATACAAAAAAGTTATATGCTCATAAGGAATGACTACAGTCGCATGACAAATCGTCATACTGAGACAAATAGGATGTCGATCCTTCTGCATGTAGATTTTAGTTAATGACTTGAAATATGGCAAGAACTATACCTAGTTATGATAAAATAGGTACAATAAACTTCAGCGGATCAAAACTAAAAATACACATAAAATCGGCTTAAGTATGATATTCGAGATCAGTTTATTCGAAATTTCCAAGAGGTGGGTTTGATTCATCGGCCACTTTTAATCTACATAACATCAGTAAACCTAATGCGTTTATTCTTAAAGACAGAAGCCTCAACAAAAATTCTACAACAGTGGATGAATACCAAGAAAACACATGATATCGGCCTGAATAAGCAGATGCATCCTTGAAAACATTCGGCAAATCCAGAGATTTTGGTCAAGTTGACCCGTATCTATCAAAAATTAGATTTCAATTAATTTCAAAATCGTATCATGTAATTAACCACATTCTACATCGTAACACATAAAATTGGATTAATATGACATTGACAACTGCCTTAAATTAATATGCTTTATAGAAAATCATAACAAAAAGCGATTACATGGAATGATATTTCACAAAGATATTATATTCCACTGGGCTTTTACCCCTATCAGAGTTATGTATCAAGTCTAATAATGCACTCACGACTTTTCATCTTGTTCTATTTTTTCCGCCCTGATGAAGTGGTTTGTAATTATTAATTACTAATTAACTATGGAAATTATCGCCAAGTTAAGTTTTTTATTACTCCAAACTCTATTGGATTTTGTAAAAAGAACGATATGCTATTTGTTGAGAATATCCAGTTCACAATAAAAACTATCAATATTGTAAATACCATGGGATAATCACCTTAGTCACCTATTAAACATCCGATCACCGTCCGTGACAATATTACCACGCTTCACAGGGATTCAATTTATTTCAAGTTTATTGCAAGTCTAGTAAATCAAAAATATTATCTACCTTAATTTGTTCAAGGAATAATAGTATTTTTTGAAGATTTCTGTGTCTTATTCTTCATTTATTTATTTTGAATCTGTTTATCGAAAATAAGGCCTTTTACAAAAAATTATATTTCGGACTATAATAAGGGAAGACATGAAATAGCCGATCAACACACATATTGAATAACGATTGATTTGCTGGAATCCTTGGAGCTCTGAATGCTTGTCATTGGAATGACTACACTGAACGGTGAATGCAACGATAAAATAGAAATACTCTTATTCTTTTTAATTTCCATATCAACGATGTTTGTTTAATGACTTTTATCGTATCTGACGAGCACAAATCTATTAAGAAAGAAATATTTTTTATGTTCTTACATTTTCAAGAAGAAGCAGATGCTTATTTAATCCTCCTAGGCCCACAGTAACATTACTGTTACATCTCACTAGAAGGCTCATAACACCAACAAAAATAGTGATAAGAAAACTTAAATTACCATCAACTAACTGAGGGCTTCGAATGAAATCACTTTTGCACCTCAATAATATTTGGTTTTGAAAATACAGCTGTTTGAAACTTGTGCGCGAATAATTTTCTGCTCCAACTTTTCACATTCGAAACTGCTCAATTTTTTCTCTTTATGTCGATTACTCATCGGGTTATATGCCAATCTAAAAATGGTTCATCTGATAACTCATATTTGGAAAAGAATTGTTGTTTAAGATCTTTTCGTTATATTTTTTGAAAATGTTAAAGACAAAAAATGTCTTTTGAATTCGCCTTACTAATTTATTGGAAAAAATCCTCAATATTGTAAGTTTATCTATGCTTGAGCCTAGAAGGATTAAATAGTGATACTCAGATAAAAAATCTCCAGTGAATTCATCTCAACTTACACAAGTAAAGAACTAATCAGAGTAATATGTTTCTCAAGATTTTTCTTTCTTTCAACATGGCAATTGATAAACGATTTTATATTTTCTTACAATTTAATTACAGGGGGAACTCCTAAGATGAGCTCTCTAATGATGCTAATTAGAGATGCGTTTTGCATGATAATTATTTTTACTAAGTCGTATACTGTGTTGATTCTTCTGCGTGTAGATTTTAATGACTTGAAATATGGCGAGAACTTTACCAACATCTGTTTCGACCCATGACGTTGAACTTTATTTATACATTTTTAAATATTGTCATCAACTTACAATTCTTTTATAAAATCCTGACTAAAAATATTGAGATGAGAATTTAGTAGTTTCAAATATTAAATCACTGCATTATTATAAATTAGTTATAGATGCCATTCGTTTATACAGGCCATGTCGCCCGCTAGTTAGCCAAACTCGAATGTGAACTTTTTCATAAAGGATTTTTCCTGAGCTTAAACCAACATTTAGCTAAAATAGCATATTTTATTACATATTAACCTTTCCTCCCTTTCGTGCCTTCTATTTTGGACGATGCCCGTTATGTATTATATGTACAAAGCATAGTCCAATCAATCCCAGAGGTCAAATAAAGGAATGAATAATTTTATGAAAATTTGATTGAAATCGTCAAAATAAAAGACCCCTTTAAATCTGTACACTATAGTACAGAGAGGGAAAATTTACATACAGTCTATGGTTAACTCAGCTCATTGTTTGTGAGTTTGAAGATAAACAATTAACATTAATGTAATTAAGTGATATTAAAGTGTTTTCAGTAATATTTAAATTACTATAACAATTACAGGAAAGGTCCTAATAACTCGAATAACAGACCCCTTTCTAACACCTAAACAAAAAGGGGGTCAGAGAGTCGAATTTGGAAAAGGAAAGTGACTTTGATTTGCGATTTTCCATTTCTGCATTTAAAATTGGATTCTGTTAACTAACGTAATGATTAAAAGAAGATCTTGAGTATATGGATCGAATCAGAAAAAAACGGACTATATTTTTATAGGTGAACTAAATAGAACATATAATTTGTGTATAAAATAATGTATATTAATATGATAATACTACTTATGAGCAGTATAACGAATTTAGGGAAATCCAAAAGTATGTGGGTGATTTTCCACATCTTAATTTGGAGTTGCACTGTATAAGTTTGAGATCAGAATAAATTTTGATCATAATTATCATATATTAGTCTCGACATTGTTGCAGAATTGCAGTTCATTTTAAAATATTTTTATAAAAGTTTTAATTCAACTCACAACTCTTTTCTTTCAAATACATAACAGTTATATACAGGGGCAACCTATAGTATTAACTTCACAAGTATTCATAATGAGGGGAATAATGTGTTGATCCTTCTGCTTTGTAATCATTTTTGAGCCAAACTGTTTGTGTCCAATTCTACCATTAAATACACAACTAGCTTGAGTTAAGTAGAGAGTATTTGTAAAAGATTCGATTACATGCAATTTTATTTCACGAAGATATTATATTCCACTGGGCTTTTACAACTATCAGAGTTATGTATCTAGTATAATGATGCACGCACAATTCTCCTCGTTTTTCCTTCCTGAAAAGTTAATTTTGTTATAAACAATTTAAAAAATCGTCAATTTGAGTTTCTTAATATTCCTAACTTGATTTGACAAATTTCTAAATGTCATTACCACACTTCACAGAGATTCAATTTATTTCAAGTTTATTGCAAGTACAGTAAATCAAAAATATTATCTACCTTAACTTGTTCAAGGGATAATAGTATTTTTTGAACTTCTTTTATTTTTTTTGAACCTGTTTATCGTAGAAAATAAGGCATTTTACAAAATTTTGTAAGTTGTATAAATTTCCGCAATAATATCGAACTCTATCTCTTCATTTCAGTTAGCTACAAAATTGTCAAATGCGTCGATGATGAAAAGCTGGTCATGTCGATGATGCAATAGATTTCAAATCGTCAATGAGCTACCTGAATAAGATGTTCAGTGAAAATGGACTCTCAATCAACGAGAAGAAATTCTTATACACGCTGCCTTTTGACTCTTTCAGTGTAACTCACGATGTTACACGGAATGAGAAGATTCTTGATCGAATTCGTGAGATTACCGATCTTGGAGATGCACTTATGAGGAGCATTTTGACTTCTCTCCGCTCTTGGGTTTCGTAATTAGTAACATTGTTGTTACATCTCACTAGAAGGCTCATACCACCAACAAAAATAGTGATAAGAAAATTCAAACTACTATCAACTGAGGAAATTTAAGGCTTTCGAATGAAATCAATTTTGCACCTCAATAATATTAGGTTTTGAAAATACAGCTGTTTGAAATAATTTTGATTTTTTTTTAAACTAGAAACTGCTCTAACTTTTCACATTCGAAATTGCTCAATTTTTTTCTCCTTTTTTAGATTATTAATCCGGCTATATGCCAATCTAAAAATCGTTCATCTGATAACTCATATTTCGAAAATAATTATTGTTAAAGATATGACAAGAACTTTTCCTCATATTTTTTGGCCCATGACGGTGAACTTTATTTTAAAATCTTAATACATTTGCTTTATAGTGTCATCAACTTACATTCCTTTCAAAAATTCTTTGCTAGAAATATTGAGTTTAGTAGTTTTTGTTTTATCGACATATAAACTAGTGGACGAAAATAGTCGACCACTTACTTCTTCGAATAGTTTGGCCCTTTCAGTATTGTAAACTTGAAACTTTTAGTATTATTTTATTTGAGCGAGTCAAGTTTAAAAATTGTCTTTATCATGGGATGCTCATAATATATTACACCGAGAAATTGTTTTTTTCTGTAAAAAATGAAATTCGATGAGAAAAAATCAGTATACCTCTATAAACTTTCAAAACTTTTTCTATACAAAATAGATTCCCACGATCTAAAATCTTTATATATGTCAAATTCTGACTCTCTAAAAGCCATAGAAAATAAAAATAATAGATCTCATTCAACAATTTCAAGATCTTTGAATGTGAATAACAAGAAAAAAAAGCTAGAAACAGGCCATATTAAATGGGCTGAAGTAATTTTGAAAACACAAATTGGAGTTTGCTCATCTTCATTGATGAGAAACGCTTCAATTTAGATGGACATGATGGGAATTCACATTATTGGTGGCACAAAACGATCTAAGACAAACTCGGTCCTGAAGACATGGTGGAGGCTCAATTATGTTTTGGGCGGCGATATCTTCTGAATGAATGGAATAAGCTTCGAACTCTGATTAATAGTGAGCAGCAAAGTTATGGAAGTTATTAAAAGAAATGGAAATAATATTTAGATTTGATAAATATAGTGTATTTAACAAAGTGGTATACTAATTTTTTTCTCATCGAATTTCATTTTTTACAGAAAAAAACAATTTCCCGGTGTAATATAATATTATGAGCATCCCATGATAAAGACAATTTTTAAACTTGACTCGCTCAAATAAAATAATACTGAAAGTTTAAAGTTGACAATACTGGAAGGGCCAAACTATTCGAAGAAGTAAGTGGTCGACTATTTTCGTCCAAAAGTGTATCAGTCTTCGCAATGTTGCAGAATTGCAATTCTAAAAGTTATCATTAAACTCACTCCGCCTCTCTTCCGGATACAAAACAGTTATATTCAACATTTTAAAATGTATAACTTCTTCAACTAATCTCAGTTCCGAGTTTCTATGTACCAAGTTAATTTCATAACACTAATGCAAATTCCTAAGAACATGATTTCAAAATTGGCGTAGAAGTATTTCAAGTTAAAATTAAATGTCCGTAACAATGATTTTCAAGATTCAATAAATGTATTATAAAGTAAATTATTTTTCCCATCTGAATTTACCTTGAAATTAATTAGAAACTAAATTTTATTGATCAACATTTTCAAAACATTTGGGTTTGATATTTTCTCCATCGCCACGCCAAAAAAAGATCTTGCTGTTTGTTTGGCGGGATCTGAAGGGCTTAATTTATTATGAGCTTCTGAAAAATTGTTTTCTTAAATAAGATAAGAATATAATTTTTTCCACAGAGATGGATATTATCCTATATTTTTCTCAAGCATTTAAACTCACAGTTTATTTGCTTTTCTAAGAATTAAATTATAGCCTTTATTTTTTATCATTTATTATTTTCTCAAAATAAATATATCACGAAATTGAACTGACTTCTCTTTCGAAACCCTTTAAAGAGGAATTAAGCATGATTTCAAAGAATATTTTGATATCATTGAGGGATCAAATTTATAATTAGAATTTAGAGAATATGAAAGTTTATTCAGAAATCTATTTAACAGTTGAGTTGATGATGTGAGGTAATTGCGAACAGAAACAAAAAAATCTGCGGTAGTCTTACTCATTAGAAAAGAGATGTCCAAGTTTTGACAATAAGTACTGTATTTGAATAAACCTATTGGTCCGTTTCTTTTCATATTAATATTTCAGGGAAGAACAATAAGTTATATCGACCGGTGTTTATTCTACAAAAGATATGTTGATGAAACTTGTATTCTCATTGTTAACTCAATCGATCCAACTTCCCTTCTGGAAAGGTTCAATACAATACATGAGAATATCTCTTTTACGATGGGAAGAGAATCTTACAACAAACTGCCGTTCCTAGACGTCGAAATTAACAGAAACTCAGAAAGAAACATAGAAAGACGAATTTACATAAGAATTCCCACACAGGGAAAATTCAACACTTCAATTCGTTCTCTCCTCTATAAATGAAAAGAGGCCTGGTGACATCGTTACTAATGAAAAAAGTGTGTCCGAATCTTTATAGGAAGAAGAGAAAGAAAAACTTGTTCATTTCTGATTGATATCCACGGTATTTTAAAACCTACAAAGAATCAGTCTTGATGAACCAATTGAAGATGAACAAGCTCAACCTACAATCATCCTGTGCCTTCCCTTTAGAGGGGAAAAAAATCTTTTAATTTCAGAAAGAAAATCACTGAAAGATTTGTGGACACTTTTCCAGATAAAGGCCTGAGAATTGTGTTCAAAAAACAGAAGCTATTCAGCCCGTACCAGAAGTACCCCCCTTCTTTGCCTCAAATCCGTCTTAGTGGTATTCAAGTTCAAATGCGGATGTGATACTGAATACATTGGACACACAACGAGGCGTTTAGAAGAGAGAATTTACGAACACATTTATGTCGATAAAACAGCGATACGCAGCCACTTGGAGTATCGCAACAAGACCTTTTCACACAAAAACTTCTCAATCCTATACAAACTCAATGGAAACAACTTGGTGAAACTCCAGAAGGCCGAAGCTTTTTTTCATAAAAAAATAAAATCCATGTCTGTGTACGCACTCTTGATCTGCCCTTGCCCAAAAGCCAACCGATACAGTCTGTGACAACAAACAACCAGGCCCTAGCAACGAGTGCAGAAGGAAGAGAAGAAGAGTTAGTGATAACCAAAAAATAACTGAATTCATTTTCACACAATAATTACTCCTCGCTTTGATCTGCTATACAACACTTATCCCTATACAATATCGTATTACATATTGTTTTGTCCTGAACAATTAATATGAAAAGAAACGGACCAATGGATTAATTTACAACCTTGTTCCCTATATACAGGTAATGAGTAATTGCTAATAATGTGAACAGTATGTCCGAAATATAGTACTTATTGTCAAAACTTGGAAACCTTTTTTCTAATGTGTGAAACGACCTCAAATAATATTTAGTTAATTTCTGTTAAATGGTGACATTTATAGTTTGAGACGTCTGCATTATTTCGGAAAGAATTCATAATTTTATAGGAAGAAGAGAATAAAATATTTCTACCAAAATCATCAGTTCTTATAAAGTATAATGTTAATATGATAACAACTTTAGAATTTGTCAATAACAGAAAATAAAATTTATCAAGATAGTATGAAAGTAAAAAGAAACCTGATAAAAGAAAAATCTTTCAATATTTTCCTTCTTAAACTACAGAAACGGTACTTTAACACCAATTCAAAAAGAAGTACTGGCGTTAGGTTCTAACTTTTGCATTCCAATGATGGAAAACAACATAAGAGATAAAACAAAATTCGAGAGATTGTATTATCAACTAAAGAATTGCCAAAAATTGAAAGGAACTAGTAATTTCTTGTGATCACGAAAAAAGTTAGACTCGGCTATATGATATTCGTGTTCAGCATATTCGAGAATATCATGATCGTCAATAAAAAAATTGAAGTTGGAAAAGAACCACTCGAGAAAAAATTCACTCTTCAAAACATTCGGCATAATCAGTGATTTTATTCAAATTAGCCTGAAACCACCAAAAATGAGATTTCATTATTTTTTTAAAATCGTATCATGTGATTAACCACATTTCACAACTGCTGACAATCCGACACTGGAAACTGTCTTAAATCTCAAATCAAAAAACCAGCTAATTACTATTCAAAAAAAATTGTCGAGGAGAAAGCAAGGAAAATTACGACTTTGCAAAAATCTGTTAATCGACCATTGTAACGTCAAGGAATGGAAATATGCAACTTTTGAGTTGTCATTTTGAAGAACAAAAAAAGGCGTACAAATTCAATAACGATTGAGCGGAATCGGCCTACAATCGTGAAAAGAAAAACTTTCGAATTCCTGGTATTTTAAGTAAGAATACATATTTGTATGTTGTTCTCTCGGGTCTATATGTTAATTTTTTACGAAAATACCATTTGAGAAAAATTAAACTGAGAAAATTACGCATTTTTGGATATCAATAATTCGACTATAGTAGCATCCAATATGTCATTCTACAGAACAAAAAAAGTTTACAATCACGCCAAATTTGAGCCGAATCAGCCAAAAGATGCGCTGAATATTGATAAAGAATACGCTCCTGAAATTTTCGAATCTGCCTGTGTAAAAACCAAATTGATTGATTGCACTCTTACTAAATATATAAGGGATCAGAGGTCACACAATTTTTTTAAAGTGTGCAATCCCTTTATTTTGTGAATTCAGATCACTCTCCGAAATAATCAAATTCCCATTTCTCGTTCTCTTGGAAAGTTGAAAAAAGGTAAAAAAGTGAAAAAAACTATATACCTTGGAAGAACTGATGATTTTGGTAGAAATATATATTTTCTTTCTATAAAATTATGATTATTTAGTGAAATAATTTAATAGAATAGGATAACACAGAATTGAACAGAATAAATAAATATCTGATGAACTATCACATAAATACGATGTCTCTGATAGAAATGAATGAATCAATCAAGAGTTCAAAATTGAAGAATGTAATGTTTTCTAAATAACAGTTATTCTACATTTTTATTTTCACAATACAGTATCTCAGTAAAAATCATTCCTCAATAAGGAAAAAGAATCTCGCCAGGAAAAAATGAATAAGGCAAAAAGCGGGGCTTGTCATTCTTGGGTTGTTTGAGGGATTGTTTTCTTCTATTTGTCTAAAAATATTATTCACTCCAATATAAATCGATAAGTCATCTATCTTCCCTACTCTCTTCAACGAGTTTTTCAATGCAAGTTAGAAGAAAAATAGTTTCAAATATCAAGTTTTCATTGATAAATTCAGGCTTTTGTCTTTGGCCATTCTGATAGCATAACCTAATGTTTAATCATACGTTTTTCGGATCTTTTCTTCATCTAGTTTGCTCAAGCCGTTTATATACTATGTTACTAACTTTGAATATATCGGTAGGCTTGAAGCATGTATCATATTTTATTGTTTTTAAAGTAATTATCGCTGTGTTATGACTAAAAAATTATATTTCACACATTTTCAAATATGATTAGCACATTAAAAATTTATTCACGGTCAAAAGATCTCTCCGAGGCCCCCATTCTTTTAAGCATACAGAGGGGAACAATTCTCACTATTGAACCAAATATGAAGCGCACACGACTTACTCTCCTCGAAGAGAAGAACCTTATTATGGAATTTGACAAATTGTTCGAAAAAAGAACCTCAAAAAAATAAGGAAAAAAGTGGATGCAGAATCTCCAAATGCAAAAAAAAACGTTAAGAAAACTTGATATTTGAAACTAATTTTCTTCTAACTTGCATTGAAAAACTCGTTGAAGAGAGTAGGGAAGATAGATGACTTATCGATTTATATTGGAGTGAATAATATTTTTAGACAAATAGAAGAAAACAATCCCTCAAACAACCCAAGAATGACAAGCCCCGCTTTTTGCCTTATCATTTTTT
>JJOG01002358.1:0-16270 GCA_000715275.1 Gyrodactylus salaris
AGTGTATGAATGAATTTATGCTGTAGTATTTTTCTATTCATATTCTTCACTTTGAAATCAAACTTGATTTTATCTTCAAATTTTTTAGTGTTTAAAATCGGACATTTTACTGAGGTTTTTGACCCCAAATAAACTTTTCTATTTGTTTCTCAAGAGAGTCTTCATTAGTATTTGAGGTCTTGAAGCGAGAAATGATGATATTATTTGACTTTTGTTGGGACATTTGTGAAATGTAAGGTTTATAAGCCTCTATTTTTTCGGCATCTAAAATCAAAATATACATAAATGAATTTACCCAGAAGCAGTTTGTATTTTACGTCTAAAAACTCTTCTGATGTTAGATCATATCCCTTGTTAACTGGATCGAGAAAGTTAGCCATTTTAAGGTATGACATTAAAGGGTCATCCTCCATGAAATAATGATTTAAATCTATTTCTAGCCGATTTGCAAATTCAACCGCGTCTACGTTTTTCTCACTCTCAATCATTTTCTGACAATCTTCACGGAGAATTCTGAGCAGTGGAAGTGCGATCAGTATACTCGGATACTCTTCTCCGCCACAACAATTTGAGAATTCATTTATCGTCTTGATCAAATTATATATATGACCAAGCGTCTGGAAGTCTCCTTCATCAAGCCATGCTATGTCCTTTGGTTCATATTCCAAAATAACTTTCTTCGCTATGATCACTGCATTGATGGATTGAAGTATCGACTGAAATCTGGTCGGACAATAAGCAGGCATTGAATAACTTCTCAAGTTTAGGAGATTCTTCATTCTCTCCCTGAATTCTGTGCATCGATTGAATTTTGCAATGAGTGGGCATATTTTCTGAAAAAATATATTACTCATTCTACACGAGTTTATTGCGTGTTTGAGGACCAAATTAATTTTATGTGCAAAGCACCATGGGCCAAGCATTATTTTCTTTTCTTGAAGTAGAATTTCTTTGGCAGCTTTGAAGTTGGCTGCTCCATCCGTGGTTAGACAGATGTCATGCACTTTCTGTAAAGCAGGATATTTTAACATCAAATTGTTGTACAATTTGACAATTTCATCCGAAGTAAATTTTCCTTTGATTTGTATCAAATCTAAGTGGTAGTTCTTAGATTCGAACACTTCATTTATAAAATGCAGATCAATCCCAACAAAATGCATTCCATTAAGGCTTGTCCAACCATCCATTGTTATAGTGATTCGCAATTTACTATTTAGCTGATCAGCTAGCAGATTTTTCTAAAAATAATATAGAAAGATTACTTACTAGGCTATCCATAATCATAACGTTACTCGGGTAAGGATACCTTTCGAGAATGGTTTCTGCTTTCAGTAATGAGTACTTTGGAGCAATTTTTTTATCAGAAATTGAAAGCCTTTACTATTAAGGACGTTATAAGAGACTCCGGCATTAGTTATAAAATAATTTATGGAGTGATTGAATATCCATTGTTCTTTTGAGTTTCTATTATATTTAACGACATCGTTATGAGTTTTTTCTTCTGTGATACCATGCGCTAAGTTCAAATGTTTCTTAAAAGAATTATGGCTGTTAGACAGAGTATAATGTGCAGAGGTTTCACATTCTGTGCAGATATATTTTCGTCCTAATATGTTATTCTCAGCTAAAAAATTGTTAAACACTATATTTACATGGGTTTAAATCTATAGGCTTTGCATATTTATAATAAAATTCACGTCTGTTAACAGTCTTGATCATTCCACATGCAACTAGTTAATAAATCAAATTTATAAGGTTATAACGTATTATCTTGTCTGATAAACATAAACTGACAAATCGCTTCACCATTAGTTATAATAATATTGTTCAAGTAACATTTTCAATTCAAATTTTGACCTTCAACCCTAACGAATATTTTTCAATGAATACATTAGATCATCTAGCGAAAAATACTAGAGTAGTCGCCGATACTGGACTATTCAAATGTAAGTCATAATACTTAGACTTTCCAAGTAATTAGAAAGTATGAGCCTTGTGATTCAACAACGAACCCCTCCCTTATCCTCGCTGCTGTCAAGGATGAAGATTACATTTTCTTCATTAAAGAATCTATTGCATATGCTAAAAAGAATGTAAAGTATGTTTCTCTACTCCTTATTTTAATTCCAGAGGACAAAAACAATCAGATCTAATTGATTTGGCAATGATCCGCATCCTCTACTTGTTCGGCAATGAAATTCTCAAGATCATAAAAGGCCGCGTTTCTATCGAAGTGGATGCACGTCTTTCATTCTCCATAGAAAAGCAGGTTGAAAGAGCTCTCAAAATCATAGAAATGTTCAAATCAGAAGGCCTAGAAAGAGCCGAGGAAAGAATTCTTATTAAACTAAGCTCAACCTGGGAAGGCATACAGGCAGCTAAAGTACTTGAAGCCAAACACGGGATTCATTGCAATCTAACTCTCATGTTTAGCATGGCTCAGGCAATTGCTTCAGCAGAAGCTCAGGTCACTCTAATTTCGCCATTTGTCGGAAGGATCTTGGATTGGTTTATGCACGCCAACCCGGGTACAGTCTTTGAGGATTGCGACCCGGGTGTTGCTTTTGTGAGAAAGGTTTACAATTATTACAAAAAGTTTGGACACAAGACCGAAGTGATGGGAGCTTCGTTTAGAAATGTAAATGAAATTCTCTCCCTCAACGGCTGTGACCTGCTGACCATATCGCCGGCACTCATGGATAAATTGATGGGAATGTGCATCGTGCCAGAGGTCAAACTGAACTCGGACAACGCCGAGATTGAATGCAAGGACAAGAAGAGGGACTGTGTTATGGACGAAGAAGAATTTCGATGGGCCCTGAATGAAGACCGTATGGCCACCGAGAAATTATCGGATGGGATAAGATTATTCGCAGGAGATGCAAGGACTCTTGAGGAAATGTTTATTGCAGAAAGTAGAGCTTAGAATTTAAAGATAAACCTGATTAATTCCAGAGTTATTCTTTTCTCTCTCTGAATCGTTTAGTGGTTTATGCTAATTCCACAATCTAGACTTCACCTGTTTATGCACGTGGAGATTCAAATGTCCATTTCTGCAAAGCATAAATTATGAGCGGTAAGTTATGTATTATTATTGCGACATTATTTTAATCTTCTTAGCCCGGAAATGAGTTCTTGGTAAGTTAGAAAGTTTCTTTTGTTAGGAATTCTTTTTCAAAATACCGAAATTTGACATATTTCCAATATAATATTAATTGGCAAAAGCTTGAATAAGCAGATCCAATTGAATTTTTCTTAAGAAGTCACATTTTTTGATTTTCTGTTTTTGGAAAAAAAGGTTGACTAAGACGTTAATTTTTTTGATATGGAAAAATATTTAGTCATAAAAATTTGGATAACCGTTGAAGTAGAAAGGCTGTATCCTCCGTTAATAAAAACATAAAAAAAGAGCTCGTTTGCTCCAAAAATGTAGGATTTTCAACTGTTATAATATCTGATCACCTCCTAAAAAGTTTTCAGCGTTGCCAGGGTTAATCCCAGTTATACAATGTGCATAAAATGAGTGTTGTCGAAAGAATTACTCCTCCCTACGGTAGGGGGCCCCTAAATGAAGTTATGAATCATCGCTGATCATGTAAATTTATTTAATTTTGTATTAATAATACTACTAGGAGTAGTATTACTACTGAAATTTTGTAAATAAATCAAAAAATCCAACTTATTAAGAAAAATTCACCTGTATTCAATTAATAATGAGAAAAATATTAAAATTAGATAAAAATAAACGCATTGTAGTTTTAAAAATTCTCCCATTTCTTCAAATTTAATCGGATCTAGTGAGTCCATTATTAATTATTTTTTCTAAATTTTCTCCTCTTAGCTGGTCCCAAGAAATTTATACTGATATCAGGACCTAGGCTGGGAGGACTTATTTTTTTAATCTTTCCCTTTTTGTACTTTAGTGCACAGATTAAAGGGGTCTTTGATTATGACGATTTTAATGACGAATAGTCCTGTTTATTAATTACAGATTCTAATTCTAACCTTTCTGATTAATAATCAGTGATTATGTCATGAATTAATTTTTATTCGTTCCTTCATTTGACCTCTGTGATATATTGGACTATACTTTTTACATGGAATACATAATTAGCATAGTCCAAACTAGGAGGCATGAAGGGGAGGAGAGGGTTACATGTATTACCTGACAAAACTGCCTTACCGAGTCCACGTGTAATTTTAACTCAATTTGATTGGTTGTAGTTCAGGAAAAATCATATATCTCAAATTGTCTCAATTTATTCTTCTAGGCATTTACTTTGAGAATTAGTGAATAAATAAAATATGATTTTATTATTAGGATGAAACCGTAGTTAATTACATGGCACAAATTGCCTAATTGAGCCGTCACCGTGAGCAGAGTAGACATTGGGCTGCTTCACATGCCAGGCGGTGGAATAGGCGGCAGCAAAGTTGTTTCTCTTGGTCCTAGAGACACCATCCTTCACCTGATCCTCATTCAATAGCAGAGGATTCGATATACTGATCGCCTTAATCAACTGCACAGGGATTATGACCGGCTTTGCCATGAGATTACTAGAAGGAGGGTTGATTTTTATCGATTAAACATGTCAAGGCAAAAAACAGCACAGCTTCAATAACAATTATTTCAAGAGAAAATACCATTCAATCCTCCTCAAATGGCTGATTTTTTTTATCTTAAAAATCAAGGCTTTATTTGGAAGAAAAAATGATCAAATACTCAACCGCGGATTATTTTCAAGATTGATAGTTCTTAGAATATGCATCACAAATTTCAAAAGTCGATAGCTTGAAATATATGGCCCTAGAGTGGATTGTTTTAAAAATAAATATTATTGAATTTGTATTCAGAAAACTTGATGGCTTATGACGAAGCTGAGTGATCTGGTAAAAATGGCAAGCTCTAATGAACAATGTTGTGTTTGTAATCTAGAGTTATACATCAGATTGACATATGCATACCATTACGTAATTATCGATCAGAATGTCAAAAATTCTTTTTGAGTTGGAGCGTAAAAGATTTTTTTTTAAAAGATAAAATTAAATTTTTCTACCTTTTATGAAATCCAAACTAATTTAGAATGTCCGATGCAAGATGTAGTAATTTTGAATTCATTAAATTTAATTTGTAAACTATTCAAACCATGATTAATATTCATTGAATGAAGTACTCTTATGCAAAACCAATTCTAAAGCCTGAAAACTAACTTAGACATGATTAAAAAAGGTTTAAAAAGTTTGGGAGAGAATGCAGATCAATTAAAATGTTTAGGCATCATTTTTCAAATCTTATGAGTCATTGAATTTATAAAAAACTACACAGTCATTGCACTGTGAATTAGGCCAATCAGAATCATCGACCAATAGAATTTCATCACACATATAGCCTACGTATAACAAAGAACAGTACACTGCAACTCATATTCTGTGTGTAAGAGCTACTAGTTTTGTCCTCGACTCAGTATCTAGGGACCTAACCCCACAATTTAAATGTGCATACATTGAAATGCTACTCACAAAGTGGTTTAGCAGAAAATAAAATAAAACTTCTTTCTACCTTTGAGTTTACAATATTGCAGGTAGGACTTACTTCAAGTCAACATGAGCATAGACTATGAGGATAGCTCCATCGTCAAGGGCGACCGAAACGAGTGGTCGTTTACTGTGAATGTCGATATTGCGAACGGAGCCATGGCCGAGTCTAAAATGGATTTGAATGAAAAATACTGCAATCATATTTTTAAGAAATTCATAGTCAAATACTATCAGAAACTAATAGCTCTTTCGATAAAAACATACCTCGCTTGGATCTAATCATATTTGTGGCGATGAGACCCCTTTTAACCCTTCATGACCCAGTGGGTCACACAAGTTTGATTCAAGATAGCCTTTACTGTGATACAAGCATAAATTTTAAACCACCGAATTACACAGATTATAAGCTTTAAGATTATGTCATTTTTGCATCTTGATGTTAATCCATCTTAATAATACAGCGACGAATCAAATTTGCGCGCGCAAAATATTTGAATTAATTGAGCATAGAATTTATCTCAAATTTATCCGATTCAGTTCAATTTTTTCGAAGAATATTCATAAATGTTCTGGAAATGCTGTGAAAAAATCCTCTTCAACCTCTCATTTTGAAAGGAAATCAAGTTTAGAATAATTAATTGTTCATTGATAATCCATAAAAATATTTTAATATTATCCTTGGGTCTTGAAGGGTTAAAATAGGGTAGAAAGTTTTAATTTTCTACACATTGAAGTCCACTCATTAATATGACATTATAGTAGCAGATTTTCTTTTCTTATAAAGACAATTTTTGATTATTTAATACCGAATAAAAATACATACTTGAGTTTTTTAACCGCTGCATTTCCCATTTCAATGTCGAACCAGCTGAACTTGGTGTCATAGCTGCCGACGCAAATGTACTCCCCGGACGGATGTAATGCTAGAGCAGAGAGGAGCTCAACGCTGGACCCTTCCAACTTGAGGGTTCGGATTTGTTTGGCCTCGATCAGATCGAATATTTTGATGCTAGAACTGGTAGCGAGGACAATTATGGGTTTACCAGTCGGATCAAAGGCCACAAAGCGCCATTCTTCGGCTCCACCTGAGAGAAAATTGGAAATATTTTAAAATTTTAAAAATATTAGGTCAAGAAAGTTTTGCAAGCAATTTTTTGAAATGAGACTTGGAATTTTAAAAACGTACCAGTCTGCTGGTCTTCGGCAAAAGGTGACTGCGAGAGAAACTTGGATAACCTGTGAAGGATCAAGCGTTTAGCCGATTTCGTTTTATACTGTGACGCGAGTATGGACCGTGTGAGAGAGGCCAGGTAGTCTCCGTTGGGATGCCATTTCAAGTCGATAATGGGCTGATGCAGCTCAATTGAAATGCGGCCGTACTCTGAGTTCCTGGAGGGCTTTTTGAGGAACTTGGGCTTCTTACCAAATACGGCTTTGAACTTTATCCGAGTATTGCTGACCAACTCTTCACCGGGCATGTAGGACCATTCGGCCATGTTATCGGACTCGGCGCTCTTGGATTTCTTCTTCTTCGGCTCATCTAACTAGAATATCAAAGAGGAGAGATTTCAGTTTTTGTTATAGTCAACTGTAAGCGTTTTGATGATTTTATAAAAAGCAGGGTTGCAAAAAAAGGATATTTAGCATATTTTATGAGTGTATTGCTTCTAAGGACCGAGTCTTTTAAAGTAGAGGGATCAATCCACTGCCAAATCGTTAGCAGAAGACTATAGATGCTGATGGGGACGTATTTTTTTTAAATTTGCGATGAATTATAGTTTAGATCTTGAAAACAAACCTGTGGCGCCTTGTTCATCTGTGCAGAGTAATCACTCCACCACTTATTCATAATCTCTGAGGTCTCCTTAACTCTGACGCAGTCGCCAAGGCCAGGATTGATAATGAACACATGACGACCGATTCCGACAGCCAGGCAATGCATCATTGGGTTGGGATTCCATTTGACGAGAGCTGTGGGCCGTTCCACAGAGAATTCGGCCTCTTCGTGCCAGCTAGAGGCGTCCTTCGTCTCGATGCCAGTCTCGACAATTTGGTAGCATCGGAAGCAGCTGTTGGTGGCAATCTCCCAGATTCTCAGGCAACCGTCGCAGGGAGAAATTGAAGCCAGCCATTGGCCACAAGGAGAGACGTCGATGCCAGTTATACGACCAATGTGACCCCTGGAGAAATTTTTTTAATGTTAATTTTTCAGTTGAAATCTTTTGACAATGTGAATTTTTTTCATTCGCTGATTGAGGTTGGCCAATGAAATTATACGATCTGAAACAGACCCTTATATGATCTGTACAAGACTATTTTCGTTCATTAGATTTAAATATTTTATCCTTGAGGGTAAATGATAGGAATGAGAGTAAATAAACCTTGAAAAAGTGCTTACTTGTAGACAATACCAGCTCTGTTGGGATAGGGCCTGAGTTCCGATAGACTCGGAATCTTTGGCAATAGCGCCTCCGGCGTAGTATCGACCTGCTTCTTCTCGAATCTCGTGGCCATAACAAGGTCCTTAATCCGCTGCTCTCTCTCCACAACGTATTCAAAAGAGAACGGCACATGGCGGAGGTTATCGTACTTATTGGGCAGCATTGGCGGACGACGATTGACGAGACCGTCGTTTCTCTTATCTGTCCAAGCCTCCAGGAATTCCTTCTTCTCCTCATCGGTGAGTAGGAACTCTGGCGGGGGATTGTAAGAGACCGCGTGGCCGGGTAGCGGTTCAGCCGCCGGGCGGATGAAGGGCTTCGGCCGGTCAAAGCGGATACCGCGCATGGATGGCGGTAGGGCGTGACGCCAGAGATCGGTAGAGCGGGCCTCTTCGTCGTCGCGTTGCTGCTTCTCGCCCCAGACGTCGCTAAAGACGTAGTCGTTGACTTTTGAGGAGGGAAAGCCGAGGCAGTAGTCTTCATCGTCTGAATCAATGGCGTTTGGGTCGCCAGTAGAGTTGTACAAGGCGAATCGTCGGAGATCGTTCTCATTTCCATCGTCCATGATCCAGGAGGGAAGTTTTGGCTTTGCCCAACCCATTTTCATGGCATATACCATGCGTGAAATCTAAAATGAAATAATTTATTATTTGAACGTGATTACTAAATTATCTACTCAAGAGTAGGCTCTTTTTTCACATCTTTGACTTCGACTGTATAATTAGTAATTACAAGATATGTAACGTAAAAGAATGTTTAAAATAATATATTCCCTCCTAAGGCTTCAATAGAGTTAATTTTGTTTATTTTCAAGTGAAAGTTTCACCTACTACAAAGTAGTAGATCAGAGTGGGTGATTTTTGTCAAAGTTTAGTTTGAAATAAGACTATTTAAAAAGCAAATTTAGATAAAGTGAATTTCATCAATGACCAGACATATACGTTTCGTCCTTATTTGGACTCTTCAGTATGCCACAGGTGGGAATTGAACCCGCAACCAGCACCTTGGCAAGCCAATGCACTAGCCACTGATCCAACTCACCGATGAATCCATTACACCTTATCAATTTATGCTTTCTAATCTAATTCTGTTTACACTAAAGTAGTTTATAAATTTAAATATCACACTACTTAAGAGTAAACATATCTTAATACTTTTATGTCAAAGATTTTTATCGAATCGCTTAACAGTTTCATAAGAATTGTGTACAAAAATATATTTTTAATAACTGAAAATTAATTTAAATAAAATATTAATTTGATGCAAAAACTTTTCGAAAACTGATCGACTGAGAGCTTTGATAAAATAATACTCACCCTCTTTTGGTCCATGTGATGTGGAACGAACGACCTCTTGCTAAGTGGGGTGGCATTGATTGGCATTAACTCAGTATGCTTAGAGAAGTACTCTTCCCATGGCTTGTATGGGTCTTCCTCCCCTTTGGTTAGAGCACCCTTTCCAGTTGCTAATTTGTGAATGAATTGGACGTCTTCGTCATTAAGGACAACTAGCTGGCCGGTCATTGGATTAACGACAGTACGCCAAAATCCTTGATTACCCGTATTGTTTGCATTTTGAAGGAATGAATCAATTAGATCAGATTTATCCGTGAAAATATTTGGCTTTAGAATCGGCTTCCCCGACTGATCATAGCCGATGTGGGCTAGGTCCTTGTACCAGGACATTGGTATATTTCCAACAGTGTTACGCACATCTTCTTCATCCGAAGAATCAAAATCATATTCATCATTAGCTAACATCACACTCGACTCAAATTTCTGACGTTTTAAAAGTATTTCTAAAACCTTTTATTACTTCAGATGTGTGTTTAAACTCGATTGGCAACATATTTGAAAATAATGTCCAACTTGATAGACTTGAAAGTGGCAGAACTGAAGGAAGAACTTAGTAATCGCGGTCTAGACACAACAGGAGTAAAAAAGGTTCTCGTAGAACGTCTTAAAATAGCGATGGAAAGTGAAACTGAAACTCAGAGCACCTCGATAAGCATAAAATCAGATCCTGAAATAAAAGAGATAATTAGCATTGAGGAAGCTGACCAAGACGAACAAAAACCAGAAGAAAATCAAGTGACAGTCGCTGTCAACGAGCCAACTGAACAGGTTGAGCCTATCAGTGAAATCAATATTGAAATCAAAAGTGTCGATGAAAAGTTGACTGACGAAGTTGATGAAGAAATCGTCCAAAGCATGATGACAAACTATGATGAAGACCTCGACTACGATCTAGATGAGCCTAACGAATCTAAGGTTGTTAAGGAAGCGCCAGAACTTGTCCCAGAGGTCGAAAAGAAGAAGGAAGAAGAAGTTCCCAAGGTGAAAATCGAGGCTAGAAACCTATGGATCAGTAACCTTACTGAGAAGACCAAGGCAGCAGACCTTAAACAACACCTCTCAATTCACGGTAAAGTCATAAGCGTCTCTATTGTGGCCAAGGGCTCTGTGAAGAGAGAGTTTAATGGCTTCGTTGTAATGCACTCATCATACGACGCTAAATCTTGCATTGCTGCATTAGATGGAAAGGAATGGAATGGATCCACCTTGAAGATTGAACTCACAGAGAAGGAATCGATTAAGAAAACAAATGACAAGAGTAAGATTTCACCAATTAATGGTAAAATTGACGAGGAAGGTGAAAAGCTATTGGCAAAGATTGAAAAGAGGAAATCCGATTTGGGTAAGGAAACTTTCGAATTTATTTTTTTCAGCTAAGAAAATTGTCTCAGCGGCCAGTTCAACTCGGAGGCCTGAAGAGAATAAGCCTCTAGCGCACAAGTCATCTTCGAATCAGAATCGCCGGGCTGCTGTGAAGAGGGCCCTCGTCTCTCGACCTGTTAGGATGAAGGTTGATGAATCAAAGAGGTCTAAAGACTTTTTCGAGAATAGAATCAAGAAACCAGTGAGTTTCATTTATTAAAAATGTATTAATACAGTCGGTTTTATCGTGCACAAGATGGTCTAGAATTAAAGCTTTATTTCTAAGCGGCATTAGCTAATTTATTTTTATTTTACAGTTACAAATGAGAAACAATCGGAATAACCGTGAACTCAGGCCAGTGATTGAGCAGTAAGTTTTACTTGTTCTCAAGCTTACCCTTTAGATTAAGAGCTAGGAGGAAATCAATAGAAAAACCATCCTCTATCCCCTCATCTCGAAGAAGATCTCCCAGCAGAGATAGACTGAGGATTGAACCAAAGATTACTAGGGCCTCCAAGAGATATAGTCCAGTAGTTCCTGCTCGTCGCAACATCCCCATTCCTTCACCCCAAATGATCCCACGAAGACGCTCTCGTAGTCCCCTTCCTCCCCCAACATACGGAAGGAATAATCGTTCGCCTATTCGTCGTTCATTTGGACAAAAGACCTCTCCGGCCTCTGCTGCTAGGGCAGGTTATCGTCGGGATAGATCTCCCTATGAAATTCAACAAAACAACCACTATCAACGCATAGATAAACGACCCGTTGCCTACACCCCAGAATTAGCTGGAGGAAGAAGGTTAGTCACATGTTTGGTTTAACGTCCACACATGAGCTATAAACATAATCTCTATGATTAGTAACGGTTACCTCTAGAGCAGAGGATGTCAAAACTTTATCATTCCTGACTCAGAATTCCCAAAGCTTATCAAGATAACCGGTCAATCAGATTCAAAAATGCTTTGAACTGGCTTGGAGAAGGACTCAACTACTTCTTTACTTCAATCACCCCGAGAACTTGTAATCTTTAAGGGTACCAAAAGATTTTGACACCTCTGCTCTAAGGTGGGACTAATTTTACCAAATCTGAGATTGCCATTTTAGTCGTTTAGCTGATCTCTATCTACAAGAAAGAAAGAAAAATGAGATAACCCGGATCCACTCTACATCTAATACTCTGGAACAGAGTTAAATGTGTCCACGTAACTCGGAGCGATAATAACCCTAGGATAATAATATTATATAAGAGCCCACACTTTACATGCTTTAAGAAATAACCTTTCTCCTCCATTTCAAATCCAGAAGTAATAAGTATGAAAATGACTTGGGAAGGAGACCGACAGCAGTCAATAATACTCTGCCCGTGAAAAGAGACTATCACACACCGGTTGCTGAAAAGTACGACAATTATAGAAAATCCCCTGGGAACTCTTTCGACTATTCTTCATCGAAATATATGGACTATCGTCATACACCCGGCAACACTTCACGGCCAATTCGATCTCCAGTCGACAATGGCGCTGATAGATACTCAAAGTATCCAGTTATGGAGAACACAAAGGCATATTTTGAAGACCCACGTGAACGCAATCACAACACTTCACATCATAGTGGGCCCGGTGTTATGCACAACTCCTTAGGATCAATGTCAAGAATTTACGACGACCCACGAAGGACTGGAAAAGACACCGGCAATCTCTCTAGGAGCAGGCTATCTCCGCCGTCTGTAGATCGTAGACGTGACTATGATTCACGTCGTGACAGTGACATTCGAAGGGATGTCCGTGATCCAAGACGCAACCCCGCTGACAGCTACACAGAGAGGAGAAGCAACAACTATTCTGACACCAATGACCGCCGGCCCGTTAGCACAATACGCTACGAGAGATCTCCCTCCCCAAGGGGCAATCACGTCAGTAACTCTACCAGCGTTGGTAGATCTAGGAACTCCGGGAGCCGCTGGCCAGAAGTTGTTGACTATATGCACAGATCCAGTGAGTGTGTGTGGTCGAAAAAAAAGTTAATATCATTTTCAGTCTATCCAATCAACAACCACTTTTAAAATGTAGTTAAATGCTTACCCGGAAGTACTACAGTGGGGGACCAAGCTTATTACAATGATTTTCCTTTATCTTTTGCTCTTCCCTGATAGGTACTAGTGGAGCCACTGGATTATATAGCTCCAACAATGGGCCGGTCAATGTCGGCAGCAGTCTCTGGCAGGCTAGTCCCACCCATAATAATCACAATAACTCCACCGCTCAACTGCTCGCTTCAGCTCAAGCGGCCCTACAAAACGTTGGCATTGTGGGGATGATGTCCTCATCGAGGCATAACCAGTCAAGGAATTATTGAAGAAAATTTTACGAAGAAAATAAATGCGTTTCAACCTCTCCCCCATCTACCCCCTTGTCCCACACACAACAAGATCTAAAGTTGATATCTAAACTCGATTTCATCACTGCCATCAATGGTAAATCATTTCTCTCTCTACTATGGGCGGGTAGTGGTCTCTACTGATGATTATGAAAAATCTTAAAATAATGCTCTCTTCTTATTCTCTTTCAGGTACAAATACAATTCAAAGAAAATTATTTACTGTAAACAATGTATTGCATTATTATCATTATTAAAAAGGAGTAATCCTTCATTCACTTGCAATTATTCAATACATTTTTTTAATTTCACTCTTTCTTTTTATTCCTATTTGCACCTCTTTATTTTGTAGTGCACTATATCACCTTGTCTACTCATATTGATCTCTGCTACATTAAGAGTTCAATTCGTAATTATTAATTGATTTTTTCTTGTCAAAACTAGTCACCCTGAAATGGAGATGGATTTGCGATGCATAAATCCTACACCCGATTATAGTGCTCATGCCTCCAAAAACTGCCACGTTAACTGATTGTCAGGTGACTGGACTGAGTGGAATTTGTTTAGCTCAAGGGGCCATCTGTTACGAATACTTTTTCTTTAAATTTAATATGTAGCCTACACAGTGACGGGGAAAGCATAAATAGATTCTCAGAGATACTGTATTTTTAACAAAAAATTCCTTTTTCATGGCATCCAAGTATTTAATGAATGTTCTTTTCTCAAGAAAAAATACTTTAGTCTCGTATGAGTGAGCAGAAATCTTTAATTTCATCATTTCGTAATTCAAGTTCAGAATTATCAGAGACCCTCTTTCTCTTATAGTTTACGCAAGCGTAAATTGATTATTCAAAAGTAGATTTTTGTTACACAAGTCCGTTACTTGAGGATTATTGAAAAATGTATCATATTCAGTCAGTTCAGCATCATCCGATACATCTTTGTGAAATCACACTTACGGCTTTAGGCCTTCACTTGAAATGAAGTTAGTTACTTTGTTACGCTGGTCAAAATGAATTGGATTATATATGGCTCTATTTTAAGTAAAGTGCCTGACACCAGAAAAGATGTTAAGCAAAATAGAAAAAGGTATTTGAAACTTTGAGAGTAATTCATCAATAAGAATATATGAAATTGATCAGTTTTTACATATCTGAATGACATCGTGATCTTGAATGCTATGGTTAAGACCGACTCTTTGAGGACTGAACTTTACACTTCGACCCTATAAAGTGAAAGAATATTAGTCGGCGAATTTCCAACTCACTAGAAAGTCGAACGGATGAGAAATTCGTTCAATTAGAAAGAGAGTCCATTTTTATTCTTGCAATTTACAAATTTGACTACTTTTGTAGATGGATTTTCCGATCAACTCCAATTTTTCATCAGGAACAAAGATTAGCTCAGAGAGGTCAACATTTTAAAATGTGTCGTTTCGTCTGTGAACGACCATCAACATTCCCCGAAAGTGTTTATAGAGTTACTACTTAGAGGTACTAATTACAAGTAATATTTAGATGATGATTATTTCTTATCATGGATCTCTATCTTCAACACTTGATTATTCTCATAGATATAGAATGGCCAGTATCAAATCCTGGAGCAATGTATAAAAATAAACCAGACCTCCTTATTTAATTTTAATGAGGTCAGGAAAATGCTCATGAGTTAGATAGGATTAAATATTTTATACCCTCCATATAAGAAATGCAAAAATTAAATTTCATTTTTGGGTGTTTTACCTGTATTACTTATAAGTAGTGACTTTACATAACATATCGAGGAATTTCGATGGTTCATACAAAACATGCTTAGTGCACATTTGAATTACGCTCACTAATGCAAGAGTAGTTACGCCTTGAAATGTCGACTCGAAACGTGCTATGCTTGATCTGGTGCTAATATATATATATTGGACTCACCCAAACCAAAGCGTATCTGAATTCTGATAGGAGCGTCTTGTGGATATTTTTACACTAAAAAGAGACAAGTTGATTTGAGAGTCGATGCGAATTCGTGAGCAGTACTTACCACATCACTTATCTTGGTGCCCTCTCTGAAGATGATACCATTGTCGAGGTCAGGACGCTCTGAAAAGGAATTCTTTATGTTATGAACATTTTATTCTAAATTAGTACAACAACAATCAGGGCAACCACAAAAAAGCATCCAATATGCGTCTATAATGTGTCCATAAAATGTTGAAATGTACTCTTATAATGTTGAGAAAAGTTTATCTTTCGTCATGAAATTAGAAAAATAATTATTTAACCCTTCCCCGAATAAAGATAAAAATCGCATCTATGGATTTTCTGGGTGTCTCACACCCATATGCAAAATTCTTTATTCTAAGCTAAAATCCTATCTAACCATTAGAAGTTTTGCTTATAATAATTTGACAATTTATGCAAGAATTAATCGTGTTTTCTTTACAAATATTCTTTTGGCATTTTCTACATGAAGTTTTTTTGTCTTTTATATGATAAGGAGATTAAGAAGTGAATTTTTTTACTGTGGTACGAAAATTCCGTAAATATTGTAATGTAAAAGTCGCCTTCACTCGACATGATGAATGATATAATGACAAAAACAGTGATAATTATCATAGTTATACCCATGACAAAAAGCACAATAAAAATAACTAGAGCCAGCCCTTCCCCCATTCGTATCCATTAGAATAAGTCTGGGTGTTGGACATAATAAAACAATAGACCATTGTATATTTATCATAATAATATAGGTTTTCAATATTTTTACCCTTATAAAATAACTTTAATCAATATTTACCAAAATGATAGAATAGACTCGAAATTTTCCCCTTCTATTATAAAACATGTATATTTTAACTAAATTAAAATAATAATTTTACAATTTTTACAAATTTCTTATAAAATTTCTATATAAAAAATCTTAAAGCTGAATACATAAACTATTTCTCCGAAAAATTGACAAAAGAAGTTGATGAGTCAAGATACATTCAAATTTAAGAGACCTTTTAGAAACATACCGTGTTGCAAAAGACAATAGAGACCAACTATTCAAGATAGTGAACCTTAAAGAGAGAGAATGCTCTTGCAATTTTCAAAAACACAATGGATTTGCATGTCGGCATATGATCGCTGCAATCAGTAAACTGAATTTGAAACTTCAAGAATCCAACCATCCTGCTTTCCTGAGGGTCAACATGTATGATAATA
>JJOG01002372.1:0-12158 GCA_000715275.1 Gyrodactylus salaris
AAATTAAAAAAGGTAATATTTTCTATGAGGGGGTTTCCAATTACTTTTTGAAATCATTTTACCAAACTTGTTCAGATTAAAAATAATAACCACCTTTATTCCGCTGATCGATTGAAAGTGTATCGATTAAAACTATATCTAATTCCATCATAGAAACTTTTCTCTCGTTTTTTTCCTGATGCATGGTTCTACATGCATATCCTAGAGGCTTCCTTTATAAGAGGGAGATTCTGTCTAACATGTCAGTCTGATGAAGATAATCAATTCCATATGATTATGCTGAAGTATAGGCTAGTTTAATGCTCCACGTGTACACACTTAACTCTAATGTTTAAGCTAAGCGCTTTTCATAAATCCCTGGTTGATAAAAAGTCTCCTTTTCGTCTTTTTGAGTGTAGAACTTCCTCGACTAATTATAAGTTTTACTTTTTGTCTTGTGAAAATTCCTCGAGGTACGTCAAAAAATCTAGAGAATTGCTGAAGAGACTTGACTCGTTAGGGTACTGTTTAACGTTTTTTAAAGGACAAGAAAAGAAAGTGTGCAAAATACTGTTAGGATGGAGAAATTTGATTGGTTATGGATATTGAGTTATTCGAATCAATGCAGGGAAATGAAAACAATTACATTTAATTTGGCGATATCATGGTTGTTAGGTTTAGAATGATGCATGTTTTCAGGATTTGGATATCTTTTTTTTCCTTTTTTATCTGATTTTAATAATTCATTCTCAAAAAATAGTAGCCCCAGAAAATTGCTCTTTTCTCATTTTCTTTACAATTTTTAAATGGCGTTCATTCACTCAGAAAATTACGATTTTGAAATTTTACTTTAATTTTCAAGAATTATAAATTGAAAATCGGTTCCATGAATAGTTGCAAAAATTGCATCAGTTAGGCCTAGAAATTGTTATATTCTATGTACAACTCGTTAAGTGTGCCCCAAGGGGCTGCTCTTCTCATATATACTTGAAATGACAATTAATCAGTATCTTAATATTGAAATCTCAGAAGCACTTCAAAAGATTCAAACCCATTGTTCTTCCTCAACTAAATTCTACTCTGCTAGAAGCGTCTGTTTACAAAAAGAATCTGTTTCATCGCCTGATACAAGAAATCTCGGCTTCTTCTTACAGTTTTGTATAAATCTGATTTTTGTAAAACAAATTTCTTAACGACGGCACAATATAAGCGAATCCTGGTTACAGTGATGGACCAACGTTTTATTTCTTAAATTTGGGAATGAACTAGAATGAAAACTAATATATGAGTCTATTATCGATCAATCCTTCTCTCGAGAGAAGAATACTTGGAAATAGTTTTTATAATGTTTTGCTTCATATTAAAGTTTTATTATCTTCTCTATGTTGATGACATCTTTAACCGAAATAGTTTATTTTGGAGTTATCATCCTCCAATGTTTTATCACCTGCTCATCGTCTAGGGATTACGATGAAAAAAGGGTCTAATGTATCTTGATTCTCTCGATATGATCAACGAGGTCCTTGTTTACAGGATTTCCTTCAAGTAAACTTTGTCACTTTTCATCTAAATACGTATGCAAGAAAGTTGAAGAATATGCATTTTCAGCGCTGATACGTCAGCACAACAACACAATTCATAATTTAATAACCATTGAGAATCGAATTAAGAAGATCTACTACTGTATATATTCAAGGCGCTTCATCACATAGTTCTGATGCTATCAAGGTTTTGTTTCATAACAACAGAGCAACAGAAGGAATATCATAGATTTTCACGAATATGTGGAAAATATGCAAATTCATAAAAATATGCAACAATATGCACATGAATGTATTTCTTAGGTGATTCAAAGTGTTGAGATGTCGATTTTCATCGCATTTCAATGTGAATGAAGCATTCTCAAAAATATGCATTGGAAAGGAATTATCAGTGACACATACAATTTTTACCAGATGCAATTTTTCTTTCTTTTCATACCAAGATTTCTTGGGGTTCTTTAATTTTTTCTGGACCATGCAACTTTTATGCAAAAAAATCTTATATTCATGATAAATATGTAATTATTATTTCGATTTATAATCGTTTCCTACACACTTATTAACTGAAAAAAGAGAACTGGTGACTGCTAAATTCATCAATTATTACCAAAATTATATTTTTAATTATATGCAATCTTTTGTAAGTATTAGGAGTAAATCATCGCTATTCTTGAAAGATATTGTAGTATCTGAAGAAAGATTCAATTTCAAAATCATAAATAGAAATGAGTCGTTACGTAACAGCGTATCCTAAGAAATTCACGATTCTAAATTCAGATTCATCTTGAATCATCTGCAAATAATACGTGTCTCATGATCGAAAGTGGTCAATAGATCATCATTTAGAAAAAATAACATAGATGATGGCATGAAAAAACTAAGCTTGACAGTTGTGAAAGAAGAAACCCAATTAAAAATTACAAAAGCATTTCTCTCTGCATCATATATTGCCAACACGAAATATAAATTGCAAATTTTTCAATTTTCTGGCAGCCCTAATTATGACGCATTACAGAACACATTTCGAATAATTATTCCGTGCACTAATCAAGTTTCCTATCCTTGATCAAAAAGAAAATCCAAAATGACCTATACGGTTGATTTAATCAAAGAACAAATAAAATCAGGACATTCAAGTATTATTGATATTAAACCTTTGGAATAGTTTGGCCAGACATGTTCTTAAAAATGCCCTCGGAAGCCATATCTACCATTAACTGCTCTAATACGGATTCACCCCTTGTTAAATTTAATGCCTTGGATTGATTGGGGACGCACAGCTCCTTTTTTATGAGGGAAAAATATTAGTCCTCCTCATCTTTATTTAGTAAAGGCTAATGCTAACAGTTTTTTTAATTACTCTATCCAGTAGATAATTAAACTGTTTTCCCTTTTCTATCAATTTCCAAGAGCATTTCCACTCACCATGTACATCATTGTTAACTTGTGGATCAAAGGATCGACAATCTCTTATGAATTAAGACATGATAGCATTATGCATCTTTTTTCACAACTCTGAAATGAGTTTCTACTTGTGAAGTTGTGGGTAGAATTATTCATTAAGTTGACATACTCTCGTTCTTATGAGTTAATGAAAAAACCTTTCCATGTCGATTATCTCATATGACGTGGGTTCGGAATCCTTTCAACATGGTTTCAAACCCTCCTTCCCCATGTGTGAACCCGCAGAGAGTTAGACCTGGCTATGAAACTCAATTCAAAGGACAAAAAGAAGTCTAGTTCACCACTGGACTTTGTTTAGAATTGTACGGGTCCTGCTTTTCTTTGGATGCTACATAAATGTATTTTAATTAAAATTATCGAAAAATAGGGTTTTCATTAATACTCACAAAATTTTCAAGGAAAATCCTTATATAGACAGAATCTCAAAGAAATAAGCATTCTGAAAATATTGCATCTTCAAAATAGGGTTTTAATAGCCTTGTCAATGTAGAACAATGAAGGCAATTGCATCGAATCAAGAAAAATCATATATTTTTACGAATATCTGGAAAATGCATATTTGATGTGTTATCAGGTACTGAAATATCGATTTTTATTATTTTGTCGTATTTTAATGCTAACAAAGCATTTTCAAGCATACGCATTGGGTACTTATTTGAAAAAGCGGCCCCTCATTCGACTGCCAATTGCTTTCACAATGTTCTGTCCATTTAACCCTGGCTGATGTTTATCACCATTGTTGTCCTCTGATGTTTTGTGATAAAAAATATTCCTGATGAAATTCGGCTTCTCTAGTAATTACTGGTGCTGCACTCAGGAGAAGCCCCTTTTCGTGATATTGGACAAGCTCTTAAAATCTCTCAAGTGGGTTATTGACGTAACGTCTCCTCTTTACAATTAGATATGTTTCTCTCTGGGCATAAACTTGATATTTTACAAAAGAGAATAAATTTCATTTAAAAGAATGAATCGGAAATAGTTCTCCGAACAATTTTTTCGGAAATTCCTCGGTATTGATTAAGGTAATATACTTTTTATCCCACCTCGGCTGTCACAAGAATTGGAATAGAATATTTTGACATGATTTTTACTTTTTATAAAGAATAGTTCCATAAATAATGGTATGGTATTCAAATCAAGAGCACTATATCCATCTTCCTGTAGAAACTAGTGAGGAGGGGGGGGTTGTCAGTTTTTATTGCTAGTTACAGAAATTAATTAATAATTTTATCTCTGGTGTCATCTAGTCGTCGTGTCTTACGCCCATGTCGTAGACAATTGAAAATAGTACTTTGGCGATAAAAATAAGCCCCTTCCATGATTTAGAACAAAAATACGTTAATACTCAAAAATGCCGACTAAATCTTAAGAAATTAGTAAATTTTTCAAAATCTTGAATCTTGTTTCATTCATAAATATCCATTCAAAGCTGATTCAAGAGAGTTTCTAACTGCAGCCAATAAAGTTGAATTATATTTGAGAAAAATCTAATTACTCCTGAAAGTCTAACAAGTAAAACGTCAATGTAGAACTTATTATTGGGAAGAATTAATGGAAATTGTAAATTAAAAATCAACAAAAAAGATTCCTTTTAGTGCCTTCAGTGCTAATTACGATTATATAATGTTTGAGAATACATTTAAAATATGATTACAAAATCTGCCTCGAGGATATTATCCTTGGAGCTATTATCAACTTAAACTAAGTCACGTGTTTTTTTCTCGTATTATACAGACCACATCAAGTGTTAGCGATGATATAAATCATGATTAGAGACAGACATTCTTGTCATGTAGATTATCGTCTCTAGATTCTGCGTATTTTAGCCGAGAGTTTTCAATACCCATCGGTCATGGTTAGATTCAGAAGACACTGAAAATGTGGAGCATGAACGACGAGAAAGCTCTCTCAATAAAATAAACTGGTTCTCACACACCATTTCTTCAACAATACTGAGAAAAACTCATTCCTAGCTAAATAACCATTCTGTTTAGATGAGAATTATCGACACTTGAGCTCTTCTTTATAACCAAGACCTGCGAGTAATAGAAAAATAGAAAATATATCTTTACTAAGAAATTACTCAATAAAATTAATTCATTTTTAATCTTATTGAAAAGAGCAAATTTAGAACTAATTTCTCAAGCAATAAGAGATTTAATTCATTTCTTCATCCTTAATTAGAAGGATTATTTGCTCCACTTGTCACCAACAGTATCATATCCTTAGAGATTTCTCAACATTCAAATAGGGAATTTGCCTTTTCTCACTTTTCAAATCTTTATAAGCAAGATAAAGCCTTGTCTGAAAGGGTCAAGTTTGCTTCATTGAGAATAATAAAGCGTATTTCAGAATAGATTACGAATGAATTTGCAGATTTTGACGAATTAGATTTTGTTGTTTAAATTAGTGAAAACCTTTGGGAAAAATTATTTAGTCTAAATAAAATACTTTTTAATTGTCTAGTTTACATCACGACTATTTATATTGAAGAATTTCTAAATTCTCAGACTCATTATGAGAATTATAAGGATCGATGTGAACTATATAGCTAATCGCCGTTGTGGTCATTGAAATAACGGGAATAGTAGCGTTCAGTTTTCATGCGTATTATGTGTATTTTTCACTTGCTTCTCACACTTAGAACCTGATAATCATTTTCTGTACATTGGGGTAGATCTAGCTTTCAAGCCCAAATTGAAAGAGTCAAGCAAACGTCAAGAGTAGCTGAACAAGTAATATCCTACCACTCTAATGAGTTTAGACTCTAAACTTTAGAGTGTTTTAAATTTTAACATTTTGTGATATAAATTTAAAAAACTTCCCATTACAAGATAATAAATCAAATTTACTCCAAGTAAAGAAGTATTAATCAAAATAGTGGATTAGGAAGGAACACATAAATAAGTCAAAAATTATTTGTTTTTTTTTATTCTAAAAAGTAATATTTTCCTCCACACACACGCCCACTTTCAGTGACTGAGAGAGTCCTTGAAAGTACATTTGAAAAGGATTTTATTGCATTTTGATAATCAAGAAATTTCAATGCTGAAGATACAACAAAAGCAAGATTAGTAGAGTGAGTGTCGAGTTAAAAAGCATATTCACACTGTATCTCACAGCTCATGCAGTAATTTCTCAACCACACACTACAAATATCCTCATTGGCTAATGAGCTCTGGCCAATAGAAATGCCTCCTTTCAAAGTATTCACACACTTTCGAAATCATTGGAGGATATTAGTTTCTTTTATTCTAATGGATGTGTGTAGAAGTATATTATGATTCATTGACATCGATCGGCCAATCAAATTTGAGTGAGAAATATAAGCTAAAATAATTGGTTAGAGTTTCTTCAACGCTCAATTTGAAAGCTAAGCAGAAATTGATTTAAAAGAAATACAAAAAGGGGTAAACAAAATTCAAGAGATACATTGTCGTATTATTATCTGAAAGCCTCAAAAAATGGGACTAGAAATTGTCATTCATTGCTAAAAGCTCTCGATGGGGGGTTATCTTGTGTACATTAGACATTGAATTAGATAATATATATCGTTATGGTGTACTTTTCAATTTGGGTGGGTAAATAGAGTTTGAAATCAAAGAGAAAATGCAATTCCGATCCTATCAAGAGTGAACTTTTCTGAGACTCTGATTTCAAGTTTCATCATTTTTGTCGGTATGATTCAGAACCACATTTGATGAAAAAAATGAATTTCTTGGACTCTAGGATCATAACTTTTTGATTAAATCAGTAAGCAATATCTCATTTTTCTAGCGTGTTTCAAATTACTTGATTATAAGTCTGGCAATTGCTGACATGATGGTCGCAGTTGTGGTGATGCCAATATCAACAATTTCTACGTTCTCCAAAACCTGGTGGATGGGTGAGTCTCTAAGCACATGTTCGTAAAGCGGTGTCTACTCAAACTAATTCATGTCAAAGTTTATTATATTATCAGAAATGGAAACTTTAATAATGTGTTGTAAGATTTCAAGTTTTGTCTTTTGTACGACCAATGAGATTAACTTACTTTTCTAACTCAAATATGATTGATGGCACTGAAATAAGACCAATTTCTGACTTATCTTTATCCAAATTCTTTAATAAATTTATCCAATATTTTGTCTCTCCTTTGTTTTTAATGGTTGCATTTGATATACTGTCGTATAGGAAATATATGAAATTGGAATGTGATCAGAAGATTATATAGATCAGAATACACATAAAATTGCAATCTCCTTTGTAATGCAATGGATTTTCACACGTCAGCGTGAAATATGAATAAAAAAAATATTTCTCTTCAAGCACTGTTATCAATATGGTGTAATTCACACAAGTACTCGGATTACATGGAATAATTTACGAAAAATCTTAATAATAAGAGCTCATTCGAGTCTGGGCGCGAAAAAAAATTTGAATTTATTCTCGCAAATAGAAATTAAGTTGGCCTTTGTTTACGTATTTAAATGAGAATCAGAAGACTTGGAATTAGAGAAAACTTGGACCTTCATTTATAAATGGATAACCCTAATTTTTTAACGTCCTTTGAATAATATTTGGGAAATTAGAATTGTTAATTTATATTTCCCGCTTTTCGTTTATGTAAATAAGATTCTACGCGTGTCGTGAATCGTAAGAGAATATGATTAAACTCTTCTCTCAAAAAACCTTTTCCAGAAATCATTACGTTTTCTGAGCAGGATTTGTGTCATAATTCTCTCATGAACAAAGTTTTGCGAAAAATTAAAGCTTAAAAGAGCTATTGATAAGCACGTGATCACTAAGTTTTTGAGCACGTACGAGAAACGTTTATACTTGTATTGTTGATTCTTTCGAACGACTATGAATTTTGTTAATTTGATAAGGCGATGGTCTGAAACCGAATTTTACTCTCAACTTCACTGGTACGGCCACAGGAGCCTTGAAAGTCCAAAATACGAAAATTTGTGAGAAGCATAAACAGGTTTGGGATTTAAAAGATTGAAAAGCATGAAATCCTGTTCAGAAAACGTAATGATGTCTGGGAAAGTTTTCTTGATCTCATCATATTCTCAAGATCTCCTATTCTTTATATTTATTAAGTTTTGAAATTTATGCAAAAATATTTCCTCTTCAAATTTGATAAGGGATTATTTAAGCTCTTAATAATACGATAATTACAGTTTTCTAAAATCTCGCTGAAAATTGTTGACATAATATATATTATCTTAGATAAATGTTTACCTTCCAATATTTCATACGTAACGCTTTCATTGATCGGAGTATCAAATTTCCAATTTATTTGTTTGTCTAATTAATTTTTGGTTTTCCCAACGTGATATGCATTTGAAATCACTTACATTTGAACGCTTTGAAAGAAATATTCTAGTTTAAAAATATACGAGTTTTTTTGAAAGCCTCGGGATTTTGGATAATAACGTCAGCCAATAGGCTGGTATTTGAAAATAAAAGTTTTTGATTGATTTTAAGGATCGTCCCTGATTGGTTCAAACAAATCTGTTTATTTATTGATTAGACTGATTCATCATGACTTTAAGTGCTCTACAAATTATTAATCACTACTTGTGATTTACTAGTGACTAGGGAATTTAGAATTAATAGTTATAATTTAATCCAAATTGTCCTCTAATCATTTATTCTGTCTATTGTCTTCATTCTAGGATTAATTTTAAGGGACCTACGAATTCAGAATTCAATATACAAATAACCACATTATTTCTGTCTAGGTTTTCTAGCAATGTTTATTTGTCCGAAAATCATTATGATAATTCACTTTTGATCATTTTTCTCAACCGCTTTCCTCTAATCTAGCTTTCCATCGTAGGTATACAAGTCTGCGACTTTTTCATTGTCATGGACGTGTGCTGTTGTACCTCTTCGATAATGCACCTTGTTGCAATCGCGATAGACAGGTATTGGGCAATCACGCGGATCGATTACATCCGCCTCAGACGAAAATGGCCCATTATAAGCATGGGCATTATAGTCTGGACGATAACAATATGCCTAGCTGTGCCTTCTAGGTTCGCGACAAACAGAAAAGAGATAGTTCTGGTTAGTTGAACTTGATTTCTTCCGACTAACGGGGTGTGTGAGAACCCCGGGTGATATTTGACTTGAATTGAAAGCTTATACAAAATTCTGAAAAGTGGCATTTTTTAAATCAAAATCTTCCTGCTTTCTGATTGGCCGAAAAAGATTTATGCGGCCAATCAGATTATAGCTTAATTGTTAACTACACCAGACTATTATGGATAGAATGAAAAGATGGATTGTATAGGGCATGTAACTACTGTGTGTTCTTGTTCTTATAACAGTTTTTTTGTGATAATCAGAGCACCCAAAGTAGGCTAGGGAAGTAGACCAAGAAAGCATCGTGCAAAATATATTTAGGAAAGTATTAGGAATATTATTTCATTGGATGTTGGGTTCAAAAATCATCGATTTTCACAAATATTAGAAATAAAAGTGTTTTCAAGTAATATAATATGGTTTTTGTCGCATTTAAATGCAAATGAAGCATTCAAAAGTCATGAAATATGATTTTTATCCGACTTTTGAGAGAGAAGAATTTTTGAAGTTTACAATTAATTAACTATTTGGCTATAATTCTCCTTTACAGAATAACTCAGTCTGAAATGTTGAATCTAAATCTTAAACTATCCAGAGTTGGACTCTAATTGATTAAGAGAAATCCTATCTTTTGACAATATTTCATTTTGAAAATCTAGGACTTTAGTCAAGGTAATTGTCGTGTGAACCAGTCCACCATCTACACAGTATTCTCTGTGGGGATAGCCTTCTATCTGCCTATGGTCATTCTAGTGATAATCTACGCGCAAATTTACAAAGCAGCCCGAACAAGGATCCGCAAGAAGCTCTTCAAAAGTATCATACCTCCTTCAAACTCAGAGAGCAACAAGGCCCCGGAGCCTAGCACATCTCCAACCCAGTTCCCATCACTGAATCACATCTCCAACAATCTTGACGCTGAGAACGGCATCGTAAATCCGATGGACAGTCTCAGTGTGGAGGAGAAATGCTCGCCTCCGATTCTCGACAACTTGACCCCAATGTTCTTTGATGAGTCGACGTACTCTTTTGATGAAAGCATCGCATCTTCGCCGTGGATTCCAAAGACCTGTGATGGAAGTCATTACTTTGAGCAGAATAACTCCCCGAAGGATTATTACTTGTCGAGGGTTTTATCGGAAACGTTAATTACATGCTTTTATGTTGACAAGGTTAACTGGAAAAGTAAAAAGGTATACAACGTCAAGTGAGTTGCTAGCTTTCAATAGCTCTTGTGTACAGAATGTGAATCTAGAGACGATAATCTACAAATACATAACACTTATGAGAGAAATATCAAAATTTTCAACTCAGATAAACAATGTTTATTATCCAGAGAATGTGCAGAATAAGTGATTAGAAATCTCAATAAAACCTATTGAACAACTACAAAAGGAGAGAACTATTTGACTTTAAAATAATGGTTTTCTTTTGTTTGCGAAGTAAAACTGATTCAGTTAAGAGTTCTGAAAATTACAGTAGTAATACAATTTTATAAGCGTCAATTAATCTGTTCTCACTATTATTTGTAAAGAACAACGAGAAAACGATTATATTGTCTTTAAATCAATTTATTAACACTTGAAATTCCATTCAAATTATAAAGAGAGAAAAGAAAACCAAAAATATTCTCCTTACAGAATTCAAACAAAAGTACAAGATTAGTTTTTTTGAATTTGCCTCAAATCCAAATGAATGTGTTTAATCTATTAAAACAAAACAAAAAAAAATATTATTTGTTAAAAAATGCATATTTTTGACTGAGAAAGAGACTTGATTTGAAGAGATGAATAAAAACACCATATTTCTACAGATATATTCGGAATAGGAATAACGAACTTTTCAAATCTGCGGGAGGAAGAAAAGAGTCACTAAACACTCTCGACCTTAAGCAGAGAATCGAGCAACGCCGTGAGAAAAAGGCTGCCCGAACCCTGGCCATTATAACAGGCTGCTTTGTGGGCTGTTGGCTTCCATATAGTCTATATATTCTGATAGTGACCATTTGTAGCTCTTGCTACGGCCGACTTATATTTGATTCCCTCAATTGGTTGGGCTACTTCAACAGCCTCCTGAATCCGATCATCTATACAATATTCTCACCAGACTTTCGGAATGCATTCAAAAAAATTATTCACCCCAGGCCTAATAATTCTCCGGGATAGAAGTATACTTTTTTCATTTGCAAAGATTTTCCAAAATTAACTTGCCATCACTTTATATATTAATAATAAAAAAATGCTCTTTGATATCTAAATATTATATTACAACATGTTTAGAGATATAACAATTAAAGTGGGTTCTATACTTGGGTTCTTTCCGTATAAGGGTATAACAACTCTAAAACCAAGTTATCGAAATTACTCGAATAACATTCCTTACCAAGAGAAAATACAAAAAAATTTTTTTGTAATATCTATTGTACAATTTCGAATCAGATGGTCGAGATATGAGTTTGTAAATGCTTTGATATATGTCTAAATGTCAAAAAACAACATCAAAAAAGGGGATAATGTTTGATTTAAATTGATCTAATAATTTGAGGAGTTATATGGATTTATTCGATTTGAAATGTCTCTTGGACATTGCCAGTTTTCATGAACAAAATATTGGCCTATGCCTAAACAAACTCAACCCCAAGTGGCTAGAGATGCTCGGCCCAGACTCAATAAGCCCGAGCCTATGACCACACGCTCAACAATAAACTCAAGGTCGAAACAACCTTTCAAAACGGATACAAAGGATCCTAAGAGAGCAAACAATTTGATCGTAAGAGGCTGCCTTACCAACTCACCTCATCAAACAATAGACTCGATTAACAAAATGATCAAGAAATTACTGCCTGTCTTTAAAAGCTCCGTTTCCTTTCACACGGCAAATCCTGATCCCTCAAGTCATTACCTCATTCTGCACGGTAACTCTCGTCTGGACACGCTACAGCTGAACCAGATTCAATCTCACTTCAAGCCGTTCAACATCCTCATCACCCGCGCCAAAACCAGGTACGTCCTTGATCAAATCAAAACCTCCACACTAATGAACACTGCCCCAAGAAATCCATCCTGTCCCTCTTGCTCGTCTACTCCGCAACAGGTAAAT
>KL566863.1:5868-28063 GCA_000715275.1 Gyrodactylus salaris
TTGGAGAAACTCATTCAATATTTAAGTTTTATCAATTTGTAATTGTGTTTGATCAAAATTTTAAAAATTGAATTCTTAAATTATATAATAATTTGAATTATGTTCATGATGATATAAAAAATTTGATTTTCTCTAAAACAACTTTGAATCATGAGGATTTTTAGATTATCTATTTTTAGGATTTTGAATTTGAGATTTTATTTTAAAATTGAAATTCATAATTCCCATGTCGATTTTGGTTAATTAGGATTTGAAATTGATTTTTTCATTTTTTATTTGGGTTTCTTAGTGTGGGTTCGATTCCACTGACCTCTATCCTCGAGATGAGATTTCCCAATTATCGAAATTCGAATAGAGTCAGACTCGAATTCAACCAATAGTTGTTGGGTACCTCGAGCGCCGCTTCTCATTCAAGGTTGTGGCAAGAATGCACAATGTTCATTGCACATCGTTGAGAGAGGAGTAGGAATGGCATTCCACTTCTTCCACTTGTAAGTCGATGTAAAGGTCTGACAAGTATCGGTGAAAATAAAGCTTTTTGCCATTTATCGCTCTCTTCCAAAATTATGATAAAAAACGGAATATATTTGACAGAATTCGGCTACTTTGGCGTAACAGTCTCATTCTGACAATTTAAACTTTTGGCATAGTATTTAAGAAATAACTTATTTCAAATAAGACCTCTTGAAACATTTTTAAGTTGATCATTTTTTTCTTCGTTTAAGTAGAAATAATAAATCGCATTTCAAAACCTTTACTTCCTTGAAACTCCAACTTTTAGTCTTGTTGAAAATTAATTCCCTGTACAATTTTTTGAATAGAACGAAGGTTCAATTGATTATTATGTAAGCTATTTGATCATTGTGGTATTATACAGTAGATTCTGCGAGATTATGAAGGAGATCATGCAATAATGTACTTCTAAAGTCTTCTATTTCATCAATATCGTGTTCCACATCGATCAATCATACTTTGAAAATTTGAATTTGGCGTGAAACGTTCTTCCTTCAATTTCACCACGAACTTTTGTCCAGTGTAAATCTATTGTAATATCTAATCCAATCTGCTATTTCTGATCAGATCTAATCCCAATCAATTTATGCTAGGGATGGTCTTGAAGATAGTAAGGAGCTAAATCAACATTATTTAAAATCAAAGAAATATTATATGCACAGGTTGAACACCCAAAAGGTTCGGTAACTTGATTTCACTTTTGCGTTTCTTATATGGTTTGGTATAAAATTAATTTTATACCATTCTCATTGGCTGGTTAAATTAAAATACTAAAACAGCCAACAAGAAACGCAAAAGTGAAATTAAATCAAGTTACCGAACCTTGTGGGTGTTCATTGAACACTGATCAACCTTTATTTAAATTGTATATGCATATTTTTATTGGATATTTAAATAATTTTACATTTCAGAATCAGTCAAAGCGTTTCAAATGGAAAATATTTGATTTGAGTATCAAATTCATAAAAAAATTTCACATTGTTGTTACTATTTTCTATATTAATTTAGACTTGGAAAATTCAACGAATATAAATTAATTTTGATTCATTTCTTAAACGATTTTTTTCAAAGTAATTGTGAATTGTATTTTTTTTCTATAAAACTCGATCCAATTGGTCGGCAAAATTTAGCTTATTTTTTCAGTATTAGGACACTGCTTTTTGAAATAATATCACGAGGAATCGCTCTAGATTGCTCAATTATATGATGAAGAACTAATTGTGAAGCTATTTCTATCTTTCGTGCGCTTTGAATCTATCTACTATGGTAGAAATGCTAACTTATCAAATTCAAATTGTCATTGAAGGATTTCAAATTGAGAAAATCGAGAAGTCTCAAATTCATCCTAAAATATCACGCATCTGTCACATCTTCCTAACAAAAGGCTTTTAGAGAACGTTTCTTCTATAGGATAGAATTGTTCACGTAGTTCCCAAATATTACTCATCTTCAGATGATCTAGAAAATTCCGGTTTAAGTTTTGGCGAAAGTTCAAATTAATTTGAATACGACTTTCATACAAAAATTATTTTGGCTTATTTCCAACACCAAGAATAAATATTTAATACACAGTTCCTCGTGAATGCATGTCTAGATTACGATCGTGCGCAATCTAAAAGAGGTAAAATCAACAAGTAGTGCCCTAGTCAGTATTAATTAAGAAGGGAAGCATTTTCTAGAGTAAAAAGGGAATTCTAAGCCTGCATTACGGAATGTTTTCGTCGGAAATTATTGATTTTCCTAAAGTCAATTAAATGCGATTAATTGAGGAAAAGAAGTCTCGTTTTTTAGACAAAACTTCTTCTCTACTCAAAGCCAAGCAATGTTTATGCTCGGATCGGATGTACGATATCACAGATTCTGCATTCCATCCTGCTGCTATCAACCCTGCTTAAAGCTGAGGGCCATACGAAATTTCAAGGTTTGTGGCCGATTCTTATTAATGTATCTCTCTCCAAGAAAATCAGCCCAGTGGTTAAGCAGAAAAATGTGAGCGGTTCTTTATCATTAAATACAACTGAAGTGCCCTGTTCAATGAAAAAAATTGATATGATTTATTATTTTGATGGTGGTTATTTTTAACAGGTGACTTTTTCTCAAAAGTTTTGTCTTTGAATTGAGTTGGGTTCACATAAGGGGTTTGAGACTATTTATACAATGTGAACTCATTTCGAACCCACGACATATTCGAGAATTCATATAGGACTTGGGGAAGAATCCTTCACGCTATTGTAGTTGTTTAGGGTTCGTAGGTTTTAGCTGTATTGTCTGAATAGACGGAAATATTTTTATTTGTACTATAGTTGTCCCGGTGCCACACTTCTTAGTGACAATTGAGTGTCTAAAATGAATAATTTCATGTTATTTGCAAGTAGTATGTTTATATCATTTGTTGATTACCGAGTCCGTCTCGAGGTAGCCGTGGTTCCATTTGATAGTCGATGTCGGAGTCCGTCTCCGGGAGTGGATGGTGGTATGATTTGATCCAGGGTGCCTCGTGGTGCTGGCTCGCGTCTATAATGTTATACTGCTGTTATTTTACGAGTTTATATATTAAATTACTGTTTTCGAGTTAGATACTCTCAAAAAGAGTTTTAAGTGAAAATAATGGTGAATTAAGGCATAGAATATGCTCTTTTATCATATTAGTAAGTATTCAACGTACATTTTTCAAAAATATTTTTATATTCCACCCTATTGTTACACCATGCCTCCAAATTTCAAGACTAATAAAAAAAGTTGAGAAAAGGCAATTGCGATCATTATTATGATCTATATAGAAAAATACTGTATAGAACAGATATCTTGTAACAGGTAACCTTCCTCTCTGTGCTTTGTGATAAGAATAATAAATTTTTCATGTCAATATCATGATTAATCATTTTTTCAGATCATATTTAAAATGCCGATTGCCTATCCAACGGTAAGCGATTTGATGAGAGAACTTTTGATTTCCACTACAGTTCACAGTTAGTAACCGATTAAAAGTCTCACTCAAGGCTGATATTGAACCAGTAAATTATTGACATTTTCTAATTTCAAGTCCCCTGATACCAATCAGAAGAGAGTACAAACTGTGAGTCTCTAAAGAGGATCTAAGGATTTAGTTCAAAGAATTTGTTTCAATCTGGGAGGTGAGTCGAATTACTTAACGCCAAAAGTCAATGATTTCTGAAAAACAAGAGTTTCGAAAAATATCATTTTGAATTAATTTAAAGAATGTTTTTTCCACATTTCTGTCAGCCCTTTTTCATCGCACTGATGAAAGAGTTTTTAGGGAAACAGCAAAAAGGATCTTGACGAATATGAAGAGGTAAGAAAATGACGGAAATAAGTACAGACATTTTATATTGTCGATTGAGTTTTCTAGGCCTTACGGAGAAAAAAATATGGAATATTTAATTTAAACGGTCATTTTTTCAAGGAAGCCACCCTTGATGTGATATGAAAACGACTTTAATGGGAATCCAAGATCAAGATTCGTTCATTCAGACTTTAAAATACAATTTTTTTTTATAAATTAAATTTTTAGAGAAGAAATGGGGCCGAGAACATGAAATATTTATAGCGGGTTAGGGTTGGCTAAGAGAATTTCACAAGGGGGCTATGAGGTTTAAAACTCTAAAAAGAAGAAAAACTTGAGTTGAATCCACCACCTCGAGGTAGTCGATAACATTTGGAACGGATCCTTCAAAAGATGATCTGATCCAAGCTTTAAAAATGTTATGGATTAAAAGTACTATCCATACTCTAACCTGATATTTCTTTGATTTAGCAATGAAAGCCATCTTTGTAAGCTTGATTGAGAAGCATAAAAATACAACAATTTCAGAAAGAAAAATTGAGAAATACAATAAATATTATTTTAAGTATTTAATGTATTATTGATTCGTTTGACTACTGATGAGTAGCAACACTAAATTAAGAAATAATTAATTACATACTTATATAAGTCTTATATAAAATCTTATATTATAAGATTAAATTTAGCTCTTATAGAAAGTCGGTTCCGTTAGGAAGTCTTCTTAGATTAAAAGTGATATAGAAACCAGAAAAATCGTTCGTTATGTTTAGTTCTTGTGTGAACATCCCTTCTCAAATTATCAAGAACCACTAGAAGTCCATCAAGGACGTGAAGTTGAAAAAATAGGGAAAATCCAGATCTTTCAGTTTCGAGAAGTATAGAGGATGTTGAATAAGAATTTGTTAGTAAAATGTAGTCGAAATAACTACGATTAACTTTTTGATAAGTACTACTCATAAGCAAATAATACTTCTAGCTCAATAACAGAAAAAATGACGACCAAATATTTAGCCCCGAGAGACTCATAAACTTGTCAACTCTTGTTCTGAATCGCGATCATTACAGGAGAAGAATTGATTATAATATGCTTCGATTGTCGAAAAATGGGTCTTGTTGTTTATTATTCTATAAATATCAACCGGGTGAGAAAGGTTTCTTACAAAATAAAATTCGACCTAAGCATCAAAGTTCTTGCTGAACAAAATCGTGCGAATAAAGCCATCGTTGAATCTCTTGGGTACCAATGGCACTTTGGACGTTTCTTTGGAGAACTGCAGAGGAAGGAAGACCTCCAAAGAAAGACTGACCATCGTTCTTTGTTGCAGGTGAGAAATATCCTCCCATGGGGATAGGAAAATCAAAGAAACCGAGGGGTTTTTCCAATAAGTCATGTATATAAAAGTATACTTAAAAGTAGGCCTTAAAAGACGTTTTTTCTCATATTTTTACAAAGAAATTCACTTCAGAACAAAACTCTCATTAATTTTTCCTTTGTAATAATTATTAAAAACATGTGTGTCTGTGAAATTTATTCAATGTCTAAGAATCTTTTTCTCTCTCTTTTCTTGATAACAGTGCTTCTTCTTCAACAAGCATATCATAGCAGGATTCAACTACAGTAAACTATAAATATTTTCTTGCTAGACTAGAAAAAAAGGATGTAACCCACTTGTCTATCATAATATTTTTGTTATGTCTTGGCAATAATTGGGCGATTGATAAAACAGCAAAAAGAACATGTTATTTAGCATTGCACACTTACGTGACCCAATGTTTTGTTTCCTTTGTCGTCCTTTTCGAGGGCAGGTGCGTTTTCGAATAACATGCTAGATCTTGCTTTTGAGAGATTACGGATATGTACATTTTTACATGCTTTCCAGTGGTTAGGGAGCATTATTCATATCGATTTTATCCTAACGCCTTAGCGCATTTAATCCAGGAATCCTTACCCTTTAAGCACCGATGTTGCTCCTGAGCAAAATTGACTTTTCTTATCGTTATTCATATATCCTAGGTCGTAAAATACATCAAGTCAGATCATTTTGAAGAGGAGTTTGTAGGCTTTCTGATTATATATTTTAAGTTATAAAGTCATTAATTTGAAAAAAAGATATTGGCCATCGAATTTTTGAAAAATTCTAAAATTATGAATTCTTTCCAAAGTTATGCTGACGTATCAAACTATATACGTCACTACTTAACAGAAACAATATTTTGTAATTTTGAGTTTTACTATTTTCTGCATCTTACGCTGTCGAAGACTTAGAATGTGGACAAGTATGTAACTGTGTTTGAATAATAAGAAACAAGAAACATAATTATTCTATTTTATTTACGGTATTCTATTGAAAGAGGCAAAATACCTCATTTATCTTCAAGGAAACGGTGAATATCTCCCAAACTAAATATTTTAGGAAAGTTCTTAAAATTTAATATTTAGCCTGAAAAATAGTAATTATCATTGAATTGTAGAGTCGGGTCGGGTCTTCTTCTCTTCTAGTCTTCACTTCTCAATCAATATTTCTACGAGAAAATTATTTCTGCTTGAAGAATAAAAACTAATTTTGTTCTTGGTGATAAGGCGTCGGATTGAATGGGGCAGTACTATTGAATATTTTCTCATTTCATATGTAAAACATTACTTGAGAGTACTTGATAATTTCAAGTGAAAATATGAATCTCCCAAAATGATGAAAAAAATATAAAAATTCTAATAATTAAAGAAAGTTTTTTTTCTCTTTTGTTATCGTTATAGTGAAAAAATATGTTCGTGAATTAGTAAATATTTTTATTCGAAATTAAAATTAGTCTGAATAGCTAGCCTTTAGAAGATCAATACCCAAGAGTTAAAAAAATTCTTGTCGGAAAAAATAACTCAGAAGCAACTTAATCTTCCTAGCCGAATTTGTAGAAGAAATATCTTAGAACCAGTATATCAAGGCGTAAAAGAGTGTACTTAGTTGGAAAGTTATTTTTATTAGATATTGTTTTTCAGGTTTATAGATGAAAGCTTCTATAGCTTCAAACTTGCAAGAAGGTTAACGTTTTATAGGGAATTTTTGTTTAAAAACTATTTTAAAACGTTGGATAACTCGAGTCACACATTTGGGAGAGGAAAATGACACATGTTGCCATAGTTACATGTCGGGAATTATTTTTTCATTCAAACTCTGCAAAAAGCGCTCATAATGTCAGTTGGAAGGACATCACAATTGTCGAAAATGCCCGTAAAGGGAACATGCTAGGCTTGGCTGTCTAAAGTTGATATCTCTGTCAAAATTTCGCTCTCTCCCCCGACTAGAGAATCTCGAGAGAGCGTTTAGAGATCTTGAATTATAACAGGAAATATATAATTGTCCAAAAAAAGTTTTTATCTCTAAATCCTTTTAGAGAATTTGCTAAAAAATCAAACATCGTTTTTTGAAGCCATCATAATTTTTGTGTAATTATTTTTTTATAGATTCAGAAATGGTTACTTTTAGAAAATCGAGTAGTATCATCGAAATATTTACAGCAAAATTTACCAACTTTTTCAACATTTGATAAGAAATCTTCTAAAAATCATATCATACAAAAAGAGTACAGACCATAATATTTTTTTCTGTTCTATCCTCTTCACGTCATTGGAATCCGCGGGTAATTTAAGAAAATATGTATAACTAATTTTTAGTAGCTGTTTTGAGATTAAAAACTTCTAGCGAGAATGATGGTTGAATGACAAAGTATGTAAAACGACCGTTTGAAGTACGCTCACTCACTGTAATCATTCAGAAGCTACTGTTCTCTCTCGACATTCTGAATGTAAAATTTGAGATATTGAGAAGAAGCAAAAAGACGTCTTGTGCAAATAAAAAACCAGGAAATGGTAGATGGCTCAAAGTTTTAATTCGCTCTTGACTCATTATGCAAACACAACTCAAATATAAAGTTAGACGAATTCTCTCTGTCCATATGAATCTGCATGAAAATATCGATTGTACAATACACAACTGCTATACATACACGCTTTTGAGCACTGTATGTGTATACATTCTCATTGTTAGCTAGTCTTCTTGCATACTCTACTTCACTAACGCTTTAACAAAAACCAGAGCAAAAAACAACCAGCCAATGAAATAGCTTCGCTTTCATCAATCCATTCAATTATAGATATTCTTTGAGTAGATATTCTCTTGAGTAGATATATATTACAATTCACTCAGCCAATGAACATTTAGATATGGCGCGTGAATTCGCATTTATTTAAATTTATATTCCATCTTTGAAAGAAAAAAAAGAAGTGTGTTCTTGAGAACAGTTATTATCGATCGGCATACAAATAAGGTATAATTATTGCAGGAAGAAGATTTTTTTGTTTGTCAAATAAAAATAAGAAACGAATAGATATACCGGGACCTCAATGTTAGAAACATCAGTGGCCTTCAAGAGGAATGGCATTGATTTAACGAAAACCCTATCAACGTCCGGCGATCAAGGAATTACCGACGGTCTTCCAAAGAGTTATGTCGACAACTTGAAGATTGATACAGACTGTTCTTTCGCGTTTCGCGAGGGAAATTTCAATCAAACCTTTACCGATAATCCAGTAGCAGCCACAGAAAAAGACTCTTTTAGCATAACGGAGACCTTTGGGAATTACAAGAAGGAAATATTCAATCAATCCAGCTTATTACATCACAACTATTTGCAATATAGCGAAGATGGAAATACCACAAGTCAGACAGAGCCCGTTATAAATAATGAGGCAACAGAACATCACCAAACCTTTATTAATCACTACGCCTCGACAACATCGGGCTATAGTGGGACTTATCAAAATGAAAACTGTCAGAGTTATCAAAGAAACATACAGAATCTCTTCTATCAAAACCCTTCAACTGCGCAGCATCATCTCAGCTATAACGATCAATTTCAAATATTACAAAACACCTACACAGATTCCCCGACAGTACCTCAACAAAACGTTCCCTCAGACCCTAATGACTCTTGGCCCACGCAGCCGATCATTGTCGATGTGCAGGAGGAGAGAGCGAATTGCAAAAGCCTAGACGCTGTCAGCAAAAAGGCAGAAAATCAGCGATCAATCTTCAACAATTCCCAAGATGAATCCTTCTCGCCAACAACACCGAATGACTCGCTGACCACAGCGACAACGGCTAACAATAATAACAACGGATCGTCTAATGGGAATTATAATAACGCAAAGCCGCCATACTCTTACATCAGCCTAATCAGCATGTCGATACAGAACTCGGAGTCGGGAATGTGCACGTTGAGTGAAATCTATCAATACATCATGAGTCTCTTCCCCTATTACAGACAGAATCAACAACGCTGGCAGAATTCCATCCGACACTCTCTATCCTTTAACGACTGCTTCATCAAAGTTCCTCGGAGTCCAGATAAACCGGGGAAGGGCTCCTACTGGACCCTGCATCCACAATCTGGGAACATGTTTGAGAACGGCTGTTTCCTCAGGCGACAAAAACGATTCAAAGATCCGACCCGGGAGAACCAACGGAGTCGTGTTGTTAGTTCAGAGGGTTCCATCATCTCTGGGGCCCTGCCAATCGGCACCCCGAGGAGCTACATCGGCTCCGACGAAGATGACGCACGGAGTATTTCCCTAGAAAATAACTGTGATCCCATTTGTGACGGAGTGAAAATGACGCTGCCGTGTAAAAAGAGGAAATCGAATCATGAGAAATCTAAGAAGCCCTCCAAGGAAACCAACCCCGCTGATGATCCGATCGACGAGTTGAATAAATTTTATAATTTCAACTTTTACCAACAAAACGATCCCAATAGTGCACTGACGAGTTATGCGTCAAATCAATCGACAGCCACGTCATTTATACCGGAACGTCCTGAGAAATATCCCTACTCGTGTCCCGTTAACTCGTCCATTTATTCAAATAATCATTTGCCAATTCTCAAGAGTGAAACAAACAACAATCCGCAGAGCACCTGGCCAACGGCGGAGGCGTATTTCCTGAAAAAGTTCCAAAACTGCTATAGACGCAATGATGAAAGTGATCAGTGGAATGACCAGTTGAATATACAAAACTTTCCTGATCCCTTCAATTCGTTCACAATAGACAACCTGATGCAACATCAGCAACAACAGGGCTTCATTGAGAGCAATCCCAACTTCCTACGGCCTTTTATAGAGGGCGACCGACAGACGTTCCTCTGTAACCCATCCGCTGTCAACGTCCCCCAAAAGGACCTCAACAATGGATGAGCTGCAATGAGGTCTGATCGGAAGGATATGGAGAGCCTATTTCAAAAATTAGATTCACACCCAGAACCTATTGAAACTTTCATAATCATACATAATACACTTTTTGCACAAATTACCACAAATGAAAAAATAATCTTTTAACGTTATATATATTATTATTGAAGTTAGAAATAAAACCTTGAAATTTTATAATTTTCCATATTCTTTCATCTGCGAAAATGACCTGTGCAAAGGATTGACACTCGTTTTTAGATTTTTTATTAACAAACATGATTTGACAATTTATGAAAATTTAAACTCTTTGAGGTAGAAGAATTGAAAAATGTATTTTTTATCTACACTGAATGGTATTTTTTTCAAAAAATAAATCTTTTAAATAAGGCAGTATAATTATTCAAAAAGTTCTGCCTTCCATAATATACGAGGATCAGGAAATCTTTGATCTCAAATCTAACTATGGAGAGAGAAGCTCTTCGATCAATCGTCCTCATTTCGGTCGATATTTTCTTTAACTTGAAAATTTTCTTCTGAGCAAACAAAATATGATTTTATTTGCTCAATATTTCATTACTGTAATACTCTTGAGAGAAAAAAAAACTCTATCGATTTAATTTCATTCTTTTTATAGATTTCGACTAGTCAATTTTCCCGAAATAAATCAATCTAAGGCTTGCTCTGAACTGTCGTAGACTGTTTAGGAAAAAAATTGTCTGACCAAAAAAGAAACACCCGGTCACGAATTGAGTTCTGAGAGCGAGTTAGTTGACCCTTGATTTAGAGTCTCTCGTTCATTCATCAATCAAAATAGATATATCGATATCTAAATTGAAGGGGTCTCTAATTTGTTAAAAAAAAAGAATAAATTAAATCTCAAAGTTCAATTAGTTTGTGTTTTAGCATAGATCAGGTTTTTTCAGTCGAGTTCAATTATCATTTATTAAGCAACTCATAAAATAAGTTAAAATGAACCATAAGTTTTTTTCTCTTGAAAACATTAAAGAAGAAGTTGGAAAATATCTCTTTTGAAATCAGAATTGCACGCCAACTTTTTTGACTCCCATTTTCAATTTGTGTTCCTTACAGGTAGTAGGATTAAAATATATGTCACAAGAGTTCCATTGTTTCCGACGTGTACATTCCATATTTAAATGTGCGAGAAGAATCCAAAACTTAAACCTACTTCTCATGAGCAAAATTAGAGAATATGCATTCAACGGTCTTGAGAATGTCCCTCTGTACCTTTTGCAGTGCAAGTTGAAACATATAAAAAAAATCCTAATTTCAAATCGGAATTCAGTAATTTCAAATTGATAGAGGGTACATTTTTTGACTTTTTTAATGGTAAATTTCAATTCATAAAAGAAAACTAACGAATTCAAAATGAAAACACAATTTCATATCAAGAGCTCTTGATTTCAAATTGAAAACATCTTCTAAAAACAATTTCTAATTGAGAAACATCGAAATAATTTCATATTAACGAATTTGTTATTCAGCATTTCCGACCCATTTTAAAAATTTTCAATTTCATTTGGAAATTTTTCTCAAATTTAATTTCCAATTTGCCAATTTGATTTTGGTTTAATTCATTCAGAATTTGATTTTAACAATTTTAGAAATTGAATTCTTCCATTTGAAATTGTTGAATTTCGATTTGATTTTGAGAAATTAGGATTTGATTTGTTTCAACTTGCATTGAAAAAGGTATAGTTATTACTCTAAACTCTCCCAGAGTTATGATAACGTCTTCATTGATGCGTGGCAAAAGGTTAAAATAATTCCGATCCCTAAAGTGAAGAATTATTCTGAACTTGGTCATCTTCGACCGATCTCTTCGACCAATCTCTAGTCAAAATATTTTTTTCGCTAAATATCTACTCGCTAACTTTGTTGTTCAACAGAACCTCTCTCATTAGCAACTCAAGTACTTCAAGAAGTACTTAAAATGGGTCAGGACTTCGACAATAGAGGAGAACTCAATTTTGTCAAAGGAAATATCTAAGTAAATCATCACTGGATTTTTAAACAAGGTTTTATGCCTATTAAAGTAGCCAGTGACATTCTTCAAATAACTTGAGCCACTTTTGAAAACTAATTAATCTTAACGATTGGCTTGAAAACATTTTTTTCTCTAATATCTGCAAAGAATTGTTTATTGATTATCATGAAACATGATATTTGTTCTTAGGACTCTTACATCGCACTTCTATTCAGGAATCGGTTAGGGCTATTATTCGGCGATGATGGACCGAATTATAATAAGCACCACTCAGAAGTAGAAAACGCTTAATAAATGGATTTGAGTATTTTATTTAGACTACAATTTGTATTCGAGTAGCACTTATGTCCGGGACCTTGTTGGCAACTTTCATGATCATTTTTAACATCGGAATCTAAAAAAAAATTTCTTGATTGTGATGTTACTCTTGATCAACTTGTTGGAGCCTATTCGTGCAAGAGAAGGGCACGTCGTTGGCAAATGGCAGTCTTAGGCACTATTTTGGACTTGGCAGGATACAATTCATTCGTACTTAATACTCTCAAATATCCAAACTTTTTGGTCAAGCGTAAAAAGAAGGGCTGGAGAATATTTTTCAAAAATCTCTCTTTGAAGATTTTGATGTTACGTGCAATCAGAAAGAAATGAAGTTAAGAAGATTTAGTGAGAAGGAAACTTTGTCAGAAAACGATACGCTAATCGTCAGTAGATCAAGATAACTGTTATAAATAAAGTTATCAAAACTACTATATTATCTAATTTTTTTGATTAAATAGGTTTGGGGGCGAAATAGCCCCCAAGTTACCATATATGCGATTTTCTATGTTTCCAGGACTAGGGTTAAAGCATTTCTTAAAGTGGATTTGTTTCACTGAGAAGATTTGTAAAAGATTGATATATTTGAACAGGGGAAAAATTATTTAGGTAAAAATCGAGAGTTACTAAGTAAATAGTAATAATCTCATTAAATAATGTACACCAGTTTATTTTAGTAGTAACTACATTGGGTATTTTTCTAATCAAAATTCATAAATACCACACCAACGAAAGATATACATTTGCTCGGTGGGTAAACATGAAAAATATAATTAATCTCTTGTTTACCTAACGGTGTCCAAATTATAATCTCTTCCTTTTCATGTGTGAGCAAGATTCGAGAGAAGTTTACCTCGAGAAATTAAGATTCGATCAATCCGGACAATTAAATCTCATTATCTCAACTAATATCACGTCCGTACAGTCTCACTAATCAGTTATTATCAGTGGAGGGATTATTTTTTCTAGCACTTGAGAAAATTAACTCAAGTTAATCCTTGAGAGCTGCTCAGAACTCAGAAAGGTGAACCCCTTAAGAAAGTATACTTTGGAAATTTTTATTTTTTTATAGATCTCGTAAAACCTTTTTTGTTGAAAAGGGCTTTGATGATAATTTTATAAAAGTTTCTGTGTCCAAAACAAGATTTATTTTCCTAAAATACATATTTCTGTACCTCAGAAATACCATGACTCAAATCAGAATTACTGATAAATGATTCTTCAATTCAAAAAATAATACTTGATGTAAGAAAATCTGACTGTCTTTGCAATTGTAAGCAGGAAGAAACTGCAAAAATGTTTGACTACAAATTATGATCCAAATCTCTTTTATCTTAAGGAATTTTGAGCTTTTTATTTTCAAAAATCTTCAAGGTAACGGGGTCAGAAAAGTTAACCTCAAGGTCTTGCAAATTTCCATAAGTTGCCTTATTTTCAAGAAAAATTAAGATCTAAATCTGTACTCTATTTTAATGACATGAATTTTCTAATTCCTGACCCCAATCTTGAAAAAAATGCCACGTAAATATTTCTCTTCTCAGATGTCAAAGTGATCTCGTTTTCTAACTAAAATACACAAATAATGTTACTGTGGGGGCAAACTAGGATTAATTACAAAAAATTAAATGAGCGTCATCAACATGACCTCATCCTTATTGACAATGTTTGTATGCAATGTTAAATTATGAAAAAAAATTACATTCCATCTTTTTTCTACACACATTGTAACTTTGCAATGAAAAAATAAAACAAGAGTTGTATAAACGCCCTTCAATGAAAAGGATACACCTCACTATAATTTCACCCTACCCCTGGAAGTTTCAGGCTGGAACAATACAGGACATTTATTCTCTAGTGTGGGGAATTCATTAATAAATTTGACTAGCTTTTCGTGCGTAGGAGATGATGTTACTACACTCACCCCACCCACTCTCTCTCCTGTGTATGTTGGATGAGCAAGAATTTTCTTACTCTTTTTCTCTTCGTTTAACAACAATTCACTTCACAATGCACAGTGTATTTCTTACTCCACTCACAATACACTCAATTTATCACTGAAAAATTCTCTCTCTTTCTTCCTTCGGTAAATATTTGCACAGCGATTGTTCACTGAGACGTGTTCTTACTTATTAATTTTTTGCGTTTCACGCGCTGAAAATGATTTGGACTCTTTCCTCTTCAGGAAAAAAAAAAAAATTTTCAGAAAAAAACATATTTTTGGAATTTGGAGGTAACAAAACCTTTTATCTGTATATTCTTGAGAGAAAGTATATTCTTCAGAATTAGATTTATAACTTACAACAATAGTTATAAATACAAGTTGAAATTTAAATTATTTTTGTCGAAAATGAAGGCAATTTTTTTTCGTTTTTTTTTGGTAAAATAAAATAAAAATATTTTTTTTACAAAATTTTCAGAGTTTTGACTCGAAAGCTTTCAAATTTTTTGTGCGTTTTAAGTTACTGAATTAGGAACTTATTGTCCAAGTTTCATTTCAAATTTTTAGATATTTTTTACAAAATTTTTTTTTTAAAGTTTAAGACGAGTGATAAGGAGAGTTATGTACTGAGATTAGTTTTTTATTGATTCAAGTATTTTTCGTCTTGTTACAATTATTCGAAAGCGAAATTTCACATTTCTTATCAACACATAATATATAACAAATATTAAAAAAGGTTTATTTCGTTGTTATCTGGATAATTTCTTCTTTTTTTTCAACTATATTTAACACATAGCAAGCAAAAAACTGATTATTATTCTTTGGACCTTCCCCTTCTCCTCTGATCTCTTAGTTGCAAGGGATCTTGACAAGTCGTACCGAGTCACCTTTCAGGGGATTGACGCGAACGCAAAGTTCGCTTTGGGAACCACCCTTGGAAGATGAGGACTGATCGAAATCAAGTCCCATGAACTGACTTGGTGGATCTATTTGGTTAGAAAAGGATAGAGCTTTAGGGCAGAGATAAAATGCAAGCTTGTTGAGTGTGGTAGAGTTTCAGCATACAAAAATAAAAATAAACTAGATTTCAACTCACTGGAAGGTGAATAGTAAGCCGGTGCTGAGCGTGGCATCATAGGAGCACTGTCGTAAGAGCTACCCTTTCTTTGCGAGGAAACTACGTTGGCTGTGGCACCTTTGCCGCTCTCTGGTTGTTCATTTAGCTATAAGAAAATAAACAGTTTAGTATGCGAAGAGGAAGAGTGAACACTTTCTGAGATTTACTCTGAAATTGCAATGTCTACTGGCGCCATCTCGGCTGAAGAATAGCTTCATATCTTTGACGAGACCCTTGTAGCGTTTGTTATGGACTGGGCCGCCGCTGAGAAGATAAATCTTATCTTGAGTAAAATCATTTGTCTCGGAATTATTATCGGTCTGACCCTTTCCTTTAGCAGAGACCGGTGGTGGTGATGGACCCTTTCCAAGATTCATCTCTTGTCTTGGACTGTAGTAAAGTGAAAAGATTCTATTCTCATCCCTGGGACAACCGTTGAAGACCTGAAGATCACGATCAGTCATCTAGAACGGAAAGAGAAAATTGTTAAATTATTTTTTCCTGACAACTGTCACTTATATAGTCACCTCGAGGGATATCTTGATTGACTTTTGAGTGCCCGGTTCAGACCTTGGCAATGGAATGGTTGCAATGCCGGTATTAGGCATAAGGCCACCGGAGTACTGAAGACCCATAACTGGATCATATCGAGCAGTGAAGAAGTTATCATGATGTATCCACAACTCCATATATTCCCCGTGATTTCCCCATTGATTCAGGGCAACAGCGAAGCGTAAGCGACCAGTCCTATCTACACGAGAGATGAGGAAACTGCGACCGGGCGTGCTTCTTTCGTATGGCGCAAAGTCAACCATGAAACTGAAGGGATGAATCAACTCTCTGGGCATATACGATGTCGGGAAGACGGTTCTGATTGGCAATGGAGCCGGTAGGGGTCTTCTTGGCGAGTTGTAGTTGATCCATGGAGAGCTCTGGTCAGTTGAGTAGACATTTGAGAACTCATCTCCGGCAGGTGGGTGTGGAATGAAACTCAATAGGTCGACTGCGAGAAGGAAAAAGGCGAATATTTAAATCGAACTCTTCGACCTTTGCATCACATGCGATTCGTTTATTATCAGGAGAGGAAGGTTTTAGATAAGGTAAAAAGGAATTTCATTGTGAAAAGAAAATTAAAATCTTACCGCCCACTTCATATAGGAAAAATATAGTAAAATATTATTAACACGACTACTTGTGAGTAGGAAGTATGAAATAACTCACTTGAATATGGAAGTCCAACGAACATGTCGGCATTTGTACTAGAGGAGAGAGGGCAATATTAATTGATTTATCGAAAAGAGTTAGCATTCTTTTTTACTAACGAGTTTGATTCAGAAATCAAGTCTTCAATTCTTGTAATTTGGGAATTCTCTCTAAAAGGAACAGGCAAAAATGAAAATGAGGAAAGAGCAGGCAGTCCATTCCAAGGAAAGACCTGATCAGGGCAAAACTTACGCAGAGGCCGGAGAACCTTTCGTGGACGAAGATTGGGCCTGTTGGCCTTTACCCTTGGTGGCTAGGTAACGGAGGAAATGGATTAGTTTCATATCAACTAACAGTGATATGCCAGAAAATCCCAGAATTCTTTCGCATTTATTTCTTCAAAAATATCCTATTTTCAGTCGGATAAAAATTGGATATTTCCAAAGAGACTAGGAAAGAATTCTCGTAGGGAAACATTTAGCTGATTTATAAAGACACATAGAAATGTATAAACATTTATCTACTGACAAGGATCAACTTCTGGTGTAACTGTTGTCACTTCGGCTGGAAATAGATGGATTGTAATGGACGATTATTTTGTAAGAGGGAGGGAAATGAAAACTCACATAATGAGATGCCCTTTGCGCTGCCAGCGGAATCGGCCCTGATGCACTCCCTGTAGCCGTCGCCAGAGTATCCGGTGTCGCAGCGACATCTTCCCTCGTGGCATCTCGCGAAAGCATGGCAACCGAGCTTCTTGCACAAATCCACCTTGTCACAGTTATGCTTAGCGTCCCCTTCATAGCCGAACTCGCAATGGCATCGACCGTTATGGCATCTGGCATTCGGGTGACAGTATACACCGTCACAAGTATCTGGGAAAATGATTCTCGTTATATTGAATAGAAAACCGTTATTTTTCTCAACTAACCTCCACGTCCCTTGGTTGATTGCGAGGGAGATGATTGTCTTGAGCTAAAAATAGTTGTGTCAATTAGAAACCTACCTCATTGTAACACTCTCTGGGTTGTCAAGGTTTCGTCTACTTCGGTCATTGTTATTCCTAACGGTGTGAAATATGAATCAAGTTATTCTCGTGTGTCGTAGTCGAAACTCACAAGTCGTACAAGTTCAAAGGACCCGTCTGCTCATAAACCGATCCATCTATTTAAAAAAATGCATTTTTTAGAAAACTTTGTAGTTAATAGTTTCGATTTAAAATATCTGTCTGCCTCTTTCTACTTAGTACTCGATTTGTACTTCTCGGATGTAGAACCAGAAAAACTGCGGATTTAAACCTAATCATTTTACTTAAAAGGACATTTTTCCTCCTTCCCTAGCTGAAAAGTTGTCCATCATACAATGTATTATAAATTCTATACCATGATATGGATTTGAAGCGTGTGAAAATAAGATAATGTCTGCTTGAATGAATCAACAAAAAGTGTTGTTTGCAAAGATGAAGAAAGGAACCATGAACTCACCTTCGTAGACTGGTTGCGAGTATTGCGGTTCGCTTACGGCCAGGACAGCGAATAGGGCCAAGAATGTTAAACTCAGCATCTTCCTAGAAAAGAAAAGATATACCGACTTTTTGGAGGTATTCAAGTGCTTTCCAACTTACATTTCTATGTTTTTGTGGTTCTTGATCTCTGGATTTCCTATATAAATAGAAGATTAGAATTGCGTATTTACGGGAAAGTAAGCCTCTCAATTAATGACCTCTGTAGCTATTTAATTGACATTGGAAAACTACTTGTATGATTCATTATTAGCTGAATCTATGATCCACCCTCTTCCATTGTTTAATTACGATTCTTTTTAGAGGCAACCTCATCAGGTTAGAATTAATTAGTATGGGAAGCCCTTTGTATAATATTGTAAAAATATTCAAATACTCACCCAAGATTTTCTTGCTTACTTTCTTATCAACAGATTGACTGAAATGTCTTTGGAAAAAGAAGAAAATAAGTGTATTACTTAAGTTCTTATCGAGGTGGAGAATACATGGGATGAAAGGACTTTATGAGAATTTCATTGGATGTCTGTCTGATAGCAGGGAAGAAGCGAGATCTCATTGGTGTAAAGCGAGAAAAGTATGTGAAAAAGTCTTGGTGTGTCTTCTAATATTTTCTTGAAATAGAAACACTTGAATGATTCATTTTTTTCTAAAATAATATGTAGGTTATTTTTTCCATAAAAATATTTTTACTTCAAAATTATGAATGAATTTTGATCATAGGTACTACCAAAATAGCCCCCATTATAAAGTTTTTAGTCCATTTTGAACAAAGAGAGAAGCCCAAATATTTTTGAATTAACCCTCCTAAGCCCAAGCGTAGAAAAACTTAAAATTTTCAGATTAATGAGGCAAATTCAGAAGAGATTTTTGAAAAAATCTTAAACCTCAATTTTTACGAAATCTGAGTTACTAGAAGAAATATTTTTAACTTGGCATATAATTCGATAAGCAATCTTAAAAAAGAAAAAAAAATTGAACAATTTCGAAAGTAAAATGATTTAGTAAAAATCAAAATTAAGAGAAAAAATTCAAATTATTTTCGCGCGCAAAATTCAAACAGATGTATTTTTGATACTTAATATTATTTAGGTACAAAAGTCATGTCATTCGAAAGCCTAACATTTCCTTAGTTAGTTGGTGGTAGTTCGAATTTTCTTCTGTTATTTTCTGTACTAGTCTCAGAGGATTTTTGCTTCTGAGTAGGGTTAGGGTCAACCTTAACGCCACATTCAAGGAAAACCCCTGACCCGCGAAATTCAAATCTGCACTGAATCTTATTTCTAACCAAGACCATTGGGGAATGAGAATTGGCACATTTATACACAGAATCTAGAGAAAATAATTTTCATGAAAATTCTAATATTTCCCTTTTGAAGGGAACGCTATATTTTTGGGTAACCCTATTACAGAAGTGATTCAAAGTGATTTTTCCATATTTTAATAAAAAACGATAAAGCTATTCCCTGTCAGTATATGCAAAAAAGGCTGTGCAATTTAAAGTTAATTGCTAGACAACGAAAAAATGGATAATTCGTATGTTTCTAAATTAAAAAAAATTTTAAAGTGTTTTTTCCAGACAAAATCCCTTACAACTTTTTCAGTAATTTATTCTTGCAGCTTCTGATGAAATAGCAGAGAATAAACAAACTAATTCTATAGAAAAACACCATTGGTATGTTCCAGTATATTTTAAATCAATTCTAAGCCTCAAACTATTCTCTAGATAGAAATAAACAAGCTGAAACTTGAATTTTTGAGATGGGATAATTTTCTAGAAAGGTGTTTTTCAATTTTGAGTGTAAATATTAAAAAATTGAAGCCATAATTAGGAATAAATTTTTGTTGTAGAAACAATTTTTTTTAATGAATTCTATTTTTTAGTTAATTCTCAATAGTTCTGATCAATCTGTTATTTTTTATCAGTTTTTATTTTGACGAAGATTTAATTTTAATTTTTTTTATATTCATAAATGGTAGATTTTTAGATGAGATATTTGTCGAATTTTTAGCGATGTTGAGTAAAGGATGTTTTCCACACCAGCCAATCAGGAGGCCGGTCGAAAGCATTATTACTCAAAATTCTGCTATATAAGGCCTGAAGATAGTGCAAGATATTTGTGCAAAAATATATATTATTTTGCCTTCTTTTTCCTATTATTTTGTTCAAAAATGGAGTATTTTCAAACTAAAATTCTCAGCGGTGAAGTTTTTCGTTACTAATTAGTAATTACTGTATCTGTTTTCCTTTAATTAGGGGGAAGCTAGTGTCTCTATGAATTTAAATCCACCAACAAGATCTCCAAGGGAAATATTCGATCCTTTTATCGCTGAAGAAATTATTGATATCATTGACTACCAAAGAATTAAAACTACTGACAACTTAAATGCTCAATACGGTTTGGTCTAACATGTTTCATATAGGTGTGTGTAGATCACTCTGAAATGAAGCTGAACATTTAGAGTAACGTTCACATGTTCGTTCATTCTGTGAAATTTGTAGAGATTCACTTAAAGGTTCATTTTCTATTCCATCGTACGACTTTGAGTAGGTAGCTTTTCGTATGAGGAATGCTACACTAGGGTGGAACATAGAAATCTCCTTTTTGAAAAAGTTTCGTTGAATACTTGCAAATATGGTTAAACCTTAATTCACCTTTCTTTTCACTTAAAACTCTTTTTTAGAGACTCTAACTCGAAAACAGTATTTTAAATTGGCTCTAATCTAAATCTCTAATTTATGTTTCAAAAACAATTATTTTTGGCTGCTGTTTATTCGGAATTTTGAGTATTGTTGTTTCCTTCTAAGGAATCATTGAAAGAAATGGCTTACTTTTTCTTACTTTTGAAACATAAAACTTGACATCAGATTGTTATTGTACGAATTTGAATATGAAAATGCTGTTTTCGAGTTAGAGTCTCTAAAAATGAGTTTTAAGTGAAAAGAAAGGTGAATTGAGGCTAAAAATGTGTTATTTTACCATATTAGTAAGTAATCAAAAACAATTTTTTATGGCCCACCGTAATGTTATATATTTCAGTGCGTATCCAAGGAGAAATGTCAAGCAAACGAATTCTCAAAGCGGGATTGATCGTTAAGGAACACGAAATCGACACAGAAGAAGTACATTGTTAGATGAGCCTGTTAGTTTTTAAGAGGGAAAAGAAACTGCATGTTTTAAAGGTTGTATTTAACGGATAATCTTATTTCTCATCGTCTTTTCTTTTTGTTTAAACTGGGAAGCGAGTCAGTGGTACTAGAATCGCTATCCGTTAGCAAATTGAACTTTTTTCCTTTGCGGTCCTTCTTGGTGGATTGTGAGTCGTTCTCTGAATCTTCACTAAATTCCAACTCCTTTGCGAGATCCCTGTAGAGTCCAGAGGGGCCGGCCGCTTTTCGTTTCGGACGAGTAGCTGCAAAAAATAAAATGTTCAGTAAATAAGGAATTTTTTATGTAAAACTACTCTAATATATATTTTTTTTGAGAAAAAAAATAATCCAATATTTTTCTCTTTTGGGAAAATTTTAAATTATCAATTTCAAAAAATAATTTTACAAATTAAAAAAATATCAGAAAGAATTATTTTATATTTTTGTAACAGGTAACCCAGTTCATGAACGTCGCTTGTAAGTATTGGCGCAGACTAGAAAAAAAACATATTTTAAGAAAAACTTGCTTGGATCCGATAAAAATTTAAGGGTTATTATAGTTTTCTATAGGAAGGTATAATAATTTCACTGACACATATAGGACACACCATGTATTTAATCCTTAATTCTAGGAGTAGAAAATTTTTTCAATGCATCTATAGCAGGGGTAGAATTTTTTATCGAAAGCTTTAGGATAGACCAATATATCTAGATACACAAATCTTTTCAGAGACCGATCTTTACACCTTTGAGCGTCCCCTCTTTTTTACGATGGCTCTTGAATTGACTTTTGCAGATTCAAGGTTTTAAATGTCACAGAAAATGAAGGGTATATTTTAGAGTTCTTTCACTCCTTCTACCTAGATTAAAACTGGGCAGAATACGCGTTTC
>JJOG01002434.1:0-14910 GCA_000715275.1 Gyrodactylus salaris
AATGCTGGAGTTTCTGTTCAAGATATGGAACTTTGACCTTATCCCACCTATTCCCCATGTCCCGCATTCTGATTTGTGTTCGGAAATCGAAGATCCAGGTCTGTTGTCTTTTTGAATAAGCTAGGAGGCGAGAGAATTTTTTCGATTCTAATAGAAACTTGTTTAGCGCACGGAGCTTTCAATAATCTGAATTAATCCTCACACTACTCTTGCTAGCTACCGAGTTAGAATTCCATACAGGTCGTATCGATTTTAGCTGGAACAAAAATAAAAAATGAAACCTTGTTAATAAGAAATAGTCTTACATGATGTATGTTACATTTCACTTAAAAATGCAGGGATAGTCAAAGTACAGCAAAAATCATCGAATGGGTTTAAATCTCTGCGCAATTGTCATGTTTAAATAAACAAAAGAATTTATTTTTATCAGAACTTCTATTTAATAGGCAATCACTTTCAGACTCATTGATTATCATTTGTAGACGATCCTGTGGAGATCAATTTAATCTGATAGAAAGGATTTTTCTAATCCTTTTCCACTTTCCAATCACCCCTGTGCCTAGTACTGAGTTGAGAGTTACCCAGGATTGGATATCTGAGGGCATTTACAAGGGTTCTAATCATAATTAAAGCAAGGCAAATTTCTAGCTTATTCTTATAGTTAATGAATCCCCAGAAAATAATTAGATTGATTATTATTTGAGTAAAATACGTATTATTAATTGAAGGTAATCAAAAATACGCAGTAAAAGTTATAACAATGAAATATACCAAAGTTCAGGTTTTTCCTGAAATCAATTTGGGAAAATATATGATTATTTTTGATTCCATGTAACTTGAAAAATATTTAGCAGACTTTTACTTCAATGAAATGAGCCGAATTTCTGACTCAAACTTTGAAAATCTCTAGAATGAATGTGGAAAAGTTGAAAATGTGTTGATTTTACGAGAAAAATATCTTTTTATAAATTAAATATCAAGCTTTGTGCTCATTTCAGAATGGAAATTAGACCTATGAGAAATATGTATTTTCCACTTGAAAATATTTTAAAATGTACAAAAAAAGTATGAAATTGAGAAAAAAAACTTTTTGTGCTCTTCTAATTGGTTCTTCAGGGCTCAGTAAATTTTGTTTTTCTCTCATTGGTCGAGTATAATCATCTACTTACATTTTGATGACTCGGAGAATTGCAAATTTTAATTATTAATTGACGATTCTTTATGTTATAGTGAGAAATCTCAAGAGAACATGTAATTCTTCGTGTTCAGAATCAAAAAGAAATTTTGTGTCCAATTGTTTTTAAATCGTTAATTTTTCTTTCAAGGTATACCAATTTTCGCCGGCAAAGACGAACACGACCAGTTGGCGTGCATCATCGAGACGATTGGACCTCCCCCGAAGCATCTGATCGATGAGTCAAAGAGGAAGCATGAGTTCTTCACGCCGGAAAACTACACGCCACGATATTGCATAAACCATGAAGCAGAGACGTTGAGCAATTCTCATTGCAATCAAAAGAATAAGAAAAGTACTAAAAGTAAGCTTACACAATGTTGATCAATAAGGAGGAATGATGTTGCGTTTTCTCTGAGAGAAAAGAAGACAGCAAAGGCAGAGGTAATCAGAAAAATGTACATCTGTAGATATTGTCAGGTGATATTGTGTAGTAGAATACTTTCTTGGAAATTGACTTTTATTAACGAGTCTAGCTCCATGTGATGGCTATAATCGGCCGGCTGGAGCTTGGAATTTCCAAAGCACACTATTCAAAGGTTAATAAATATGACTGAATTTCTTGAAAATGGCTAAGCATTATTTGTTACTCAAGAGTAGCAACAGGAACACATAAAATGTGCATTAAAAAAATCTCTTGTTCAATAAAGATACTTGGGGAGTTAAAAACTTCTGTCCTATATGAATCAGCTGACTTTGGAGTATTTAAAAGTTGCATAATGCATGGAATTTGAATATTTATAACGGGTAAAATTGTATTTATTTCTAATATCTATTCAATATTTTTTCAAATCCCTTTTTATCATGCCTATGATAAATCCTATTGTTATGAATAAAATAACAATATCTTGTAATTAAATTTTTATTTAAAAACATTGATTTTTATCAAGCGAATATCTAGAAAAGAAAATTTTATTTAGATAGAGAATCTTATGTAATTTTTGAACGATTCTCATTGGCTTGTAAAATTTAAAAACTAAAAGCCAATGAGAATCGTTTAAAATTTATACCAAATTCTCCATATAAGAAACGTCAAAATGAAATTCAATCAAGTTATACAGCAGCCAAGGAAATAATATTTTTTTCTTTGAGTTTAAATGAACCTTTATGTTAATCTCTACTAAAAACCATGCAGAGAATATTATTCAAAATTTCCAGTTTCAAATCACAATTATTTTGAGGAAAAACGCATCAAATCTAAAAATTTTGAAATCCTTAATCTATTAACGACCTTCTTGTTTACAAATTCAACAGCGATAGAACGCGGTCCGCCAAACTCTCGGTCCTTGAAGGCAGTTCTAAAGGGATGTGAAGATGAAAACTTCCTCGACTTTATCTCAAAATGCCTCTGCTGGGATCCGGAGAAGAGGTTCACACCACGGGAAGCCTTCCGCCATGAATGGCTCCGCCGTCGACTCCCGAAGCCGCCTGTCGAAGAAGCCTCGAGCAAGAAAGAGCCTCAGAATAAGTTCGCGATGAGTCCACAGGCCAGTGTCTTTCAGAAATATCCACGAGATCCCATTGCAAACGTTACCAAGTAATGAAAAAACGTCCACAAAAACCTATAGGCACATTTTTGATGATTATTCCCCCTCCTCATTCGACCCTTCATTCCGATATTATCGACTGTTATGGAGGAGTGCACAAGTTTTTTGCACTCTTTTCCTCTACCTGCCGAGTCTTTCAGAATCAAACTCTTTTCAACCTTTATTCCCTCTCGGTTTTTTTCTTTCATGGGTTTTTTATATATTTACAAAATTAATATTTCATTTTATTGTTTTCGATATTTTTATTTTTGAGAGGATTTCTTCTGTCCAGCATTTTTTCATAGCCATTTATTTGATTGGAAATTTACAAAATAATATTCTTTTTCCCTGAAAGGATAACTCACACTAATTAAAAGATGATTAACTTTTTATTTGTACAAGTTTTAATGTTCAATAAATTTGAAAAATATATATTTAAATTTATCTTTTCAATTTAAATATTTGCATCTAAAAGAATTATTTTCATTGAATAAAATAGCTCATTCTCTACTACAGATTCTGTAGTAATAAAATAATTTTCATTCCCCGACAGTCTTGGTTTAACAAGATTTAGGTTCCTAGTAAATCGGGATTGAAAACTCGTAGCTCTTACACACAATATGAATCTAGACGCGATAATCTGAAACATGTCACTTGTGCGAGAAATTTAGAGCAATTCTATTGTAATGAGAGCTTCAAGAGAGGTTAAGGAAACACTTTAGATTGGATAGATTCAATTTTCTATTAATCCTAACTCTTCTAAGTGTCTGTAAACTAGAACATTATCAATTTGATTCATACAATTTTCGGCGGGCAAACATCTTTCACTATACTTTAAAATATTCTCCCATAGAAGCACTCTATCATAAGTTTAACACTCTTAAATGTTAGAATGAATTATGAAAGAGTCTGAATCAATACTGTATTGAAAATTTGGAAAAATGTGATCTGACTTTTCCCTTCAACTGAAATAAGTTTGAGTCAGAAATTATTATTATTTTCAGTAGTATTCAAATATTGATAAAATATGCGTAATTTAGAAAAAATATGCATTTGGTAGCCTAAAGAATCATTGAAAGAAATGTTTATTTTCTTAGTTTTAAAAGACGAAATTAAATTTTTATTGTACGAATTTAAATATGAAAATATTTTTTCGAGTTTTAAATAAAAAGAAAGGTTTAAAAGATGTTATTCTAACTATTTGTAGTAACTATTCAAAGAAAATATTTTTATGGTCTACCTCAATATTGCAATACAATTCATTAAAATATTTTAAATCGTAAAGTTATTTAGTTTTGTATAAACTACTATCAAGTAGTAGAATTTCATCGAGAAGCTTGACTTAAATATGTACGTCGTGCATTGTACGAGTTTAAATTTTATACTATATAGATGTTTTTCTCTCCGTCGATGACCTCGATCCATGGACTGATCAGTGATAAGCAAAAGATCAATAATATGTTATTGCAGAAACTAATGTTTCTTAAGCGCCAGTTCAATGAAGGGGTCAAAAATCTCTGAAAGGTTAAGTATATTCATTGAATTGACTAAAGAATAAGGTTTACTAAACAAAGTTTAGTTCTAATATTTTTCTCTTCAAGACTAAAATTGCCCAAATTTAAATTAATCTTCCTTGAACTTTTCTCTAATCTTGTTTCTATCACTCTCATCTTTTAGGTGCCAGTAGTCGACGAAGCGGCTCATTTGAACTAGCTGTGCGGTCTCGTTGCACATGTGACATGAAAGCAGGAGGAGATTTCTGGGCTGGACCTTCCAGGCGAATCTCATGAAAATGGCTGAGTACGCACATAATGCTAAATATTGAGCAAAATTAAGTTGGCGTGGAGAAATGTATTAATTGTGTATTACTGTTAATTTAAAAGTCCAGTTAATTTCCTTGTAAGAGGATAAGTGACATTTAATTATAATTTTAGTAATCCAATTAATAATTGCCAATTAGATTAGAAGAACCCTGATTTTATGGGAATAAGAAATAGAAAATGAAATAGCTATGAAAAATCTCACCAAATGTCATCTTTCCACTAATCATTTCAGGATTTTTCTTCAAATCGCCAATAGCAGCTATTGGAAGACCCCAATTTGCTATTGGACCCCAAAAGTGCTAAAGAAAGGATAAGAAGAGTCAACTTACAGTGCTGGTAATCCAACTGGTGAATTCTTTACTCCTTATGTATGAGAGAACATTTTTTGCCATCTCAAAAGATTAGAAAAATTTACTTTTGAAAAATTCAAACTCTGGAATTTCCGTAGCATTTTCTTGTTAAGAACATCCAATATTTCAAAATTTGAAAACACTTGGTTTGTTTCGTGTATCTACTAAGTTATATTTCCTACGACATTAACAATGCCTTGATGAATTGATTTAAGTAGTTAAACCACACACAATGCGTTGCACATGGTACGACTCTTCTAGAAATGATAACTCACTGAAAAATCTCAATTTTACTTCTGAGAATATAAATCAATCGAAAGCACATGAACTATTTTGCTGTAATATTTCTGCAAGTTGAGTAAAGAATTCACCTGAGTTATTTTAGATTACAAGTGAACTCATAAGGATACTCATAGTAGACAAGGTTACACGGAATTGATTAAAAGGTTTTTAAAACATAATAAAAATCTTTATATTTATAATGCATATAAATTAAATATGGATTATTTTATTACATAAGAATAGGATATAAAAAATATAATTAAATCACTTCCACATAACCAAATTCTCCTTCTCTCCCGAGATATCAGTCCTGAAACCGAGAAGAGAGGGCTCGATATTATTAAAATACTCCAAGAATCGTTCACTTTTCCTGTCAGAGAACTCAAATGGTCGATTAACTTTTGTCTCACGACCAGTGGATTGCTTAACAACCCCCTTTCCACAAACACTCTTCATGGGAATAGACTTTTCCTTCATTTCATAAAAGAGATTCCTACGAGCCTTCCACATTCCACCACCAACCCTATCTTCATCACACTCCCAGTAGTGCAGGAAGGGATTCCTCTGTAAAGCCTCACTCTGAATGTTGAATCTAGATAGGATTTCTGGTGGGATTGCTGAAGTAACATTACGCAGTGGGTCTGTAAGCAAATTAGGTTGTGGAATGACTACTTTGGGAATGTCTTTATTCTTTCTTCCTTGGCTACGATGATAGACTTCCACTTTGGTGTTTAAAACTGCAATACGCTCCAAGACACGATCTGTAAAGTACTTGGAGAGGTGTGAGTAGGCGGAGGATGTGATTTGACCTCTGTGTGACATAATAGAACGACCGACTTCGTCTGTGGCGTCGATGAAACCGTGGACATCGTTTAAAAATTCCTCTTGGATAGGTTTAGGCTCCGCTGGAGGTTCTTGAATCTCCGAAATTATTTCAAGCTTGGATATTTTTAAAGGAATTTCGTTTTTTAGACTCTTGGTTCTCTTCCTCGTCATCTTCGGGTTCATGTTCTCTTTACTTTCATCCATTATTCATCTGAGTAAAAATGTGTTCAAATTAAATAAGAATGTTATTGTAAACAAATTTTAAAAGTGTCGAATAAAGTTTTTCTTTTAATAGCTCTGGTAATTTTGCCCACATAATTAAGAAGGACTCCAAGATTACACGAGATGCCAGTCTTTAAATTTGAAGGTGAAGTCAATCTAAAAAAAGTTAGATTTAATTTTTCATCTATAGCTGAGTTCATTGGGCACCTGTCTGTGCAATCATAAGAATGTTTATGTGAATATTGAGATTTTCAATGTCTCGAGACGCTCCAAGCTCAGCGATTCTCACCTACCAATATGTTTTAGTGAAAAACTCTACTTTGATAAGACATTCTTCACCGCTCAATGTGCTAGATCTGTGTGTGAGCAATTGGAAAAAATTCCTGTAACAATTGAATTTCGACAAATATCCGACGTTTACCTTGGTGGCACTCTGTTGGCCTATTGCGATACAAATGCAAGAGACCTTTTCTGCCCATGTTCCACCACATGCTCGAGAACTGAATGTGACCGAGAGTTGCTTCTAAGAAAGACTTGCGACTTTCCAGGCATCTCGCCAACCTTGGACATTAGCGTCTCTAGTGTCATCAAATGCTTTGATACAACCTGCTCGCATGCGGTAATTCGATTTGAATTAATTTCTCTAGAGATGTGATTCGAATTGCTGCTGCAACCATCACTGCCATTGTCATAAGCCGAGTTATTGTGAACCAACTGTGAGCAGCATTCTCAGAAGTACAAGTAGAACACGCTATGATACAATTTCTTCTCTCAGAGTACTTATTAAAGTTTTATGCATTCTAAACCTTTGATAATCCTCAAACTAAATTTAATCTTTATTCCTCTAGCCAACGATGCTCTCTTCGAGTGAGTTAAAAGGTCTGGAATTCTTTGAAGAATTCTAGGCTATTTTATAGAATAGTGTAATTCAATATTTTCTTTTTATCAAAGACAATCTAGCCCCGTTGTATCGTTCAAAAAGTGTAAGCTAAACATATTAATGTAACTCTTAATCTTTTGATCTAATTTCACAGCAGTTGACAAGATCGAACAGCACCAATTGCTTACAAGAACGTGACTTGAACTCAATTAGAGAGAGAAGGTTAGTTTTTCTTTTTCATTTTAAAAGAATCCATCATCTCAAGCATTTTTTCCTTTCACACTAAAGTGCTCAATTTTGTAAGGGAATGTATATTACATGATCAATTGTTTCTTGAGATCAGGATGGGGGGGGGGCGTGTTAGAAGCTAATTTTCAGTTTGTTTTTTGTAATATAAAAGAAAATAGTTTTTTTTTGTTAAAAAAACATAATAGTTGTCATGGTTGCAGGGGAAATTACCAAGTCTAGTTTTATCCTCATTTGCACTATTAAAATAATAGTATTATTCAATATCACACAGGCTTGACGCAATTGCAAGGAATAGAAAAAAAAAATTTAAAACAGCGCTCAGCTCTTAATAACAAAATAATCTCTTGGACTTATTTTAATTAATTAGAGTAGACGAAATAATTGTTAATCTTCTGGGAAGAATATGTCTGAAAGAATCTATTGTTGAGAAGTAATATATTACTCGTTACTATAGACAACAAAAGGCCTTAATAAATCTGATGATTTTTAAATGGTAAAATAAATATTAAAGATGTAGATTAATAATAGACACTCTCTTGTCCACATTAACTCACGAAAACTCTTATGAAAAAATTGGGATATTTAATCAATTATACCTTTTTTCTGTTTTAAACAGCGATCGCTACTGGCATTTGTATAGATACTGGCAAACGGAGTATGATCGGGCAAAGATTGGTCGCCACTGCTGTGATTAGATGGCCGTAATTAAATTACTGGAGCTGATAGATGTATTTAGATTGTAATTTTTGTATTAAATCGTGTTGGTCCTGTTCTCTCTGTCTGACGTTCATGTCCGTGAAGCAAAAATTTGCAAAAAGAAGAATCTTAATATTTAATTAATAATATACCTTTTTGTTGTTGGCCTTAAAAAGAAAAAAATGCTATTTCAAAACAATTTTGCTATAATAATATTACATTAATTATAAAATAATTTTTCGAAAAAAAAAAAACTTTTACAATTTTCAAACAAACAAAACATAACGAAAATATCTTCATTTGAGTAAAGATGTACTTTCTTTAATTGGGATGAAGGGTTCAATAGAATAACATGAAAAATCTTATTCGACGTAATAAGTTGAGTTTAATAAAAACTTTGAGATGAGCTTGAATTGAAGAAAACTCTATTATCGCTGACTACAAGAAACCCATAATCAATCTTCAAGAACCAAGCTATTGGCACGCAATCTCTTCGCCCCAACTAACAATACATTATACATGAGCATCTCATACGAGATCTTCATAATAGATTGAACCTGCTGACCAAGGCCAATCCTTGTCTTTTAGGAGATCAATTCCAGACTGATCAGAGAGAAGAGAGCACAATAAATTGTGCTAGACATCTTCGATTGCCTTGGAGGGCTCAGAAGACTGTGAATTCTGTATTGCAGTAGGACCATTCCATAGACTTTGGCCCTTATTTGCAATCGGAGTGAAAATAACAAATAAATAAAGGGCTTATTTTACGGAATTTATCAACTCAGAAGGGAAAAGGAATTAGCTTGTGTACTTTAAAAGTCTAGCCATAAACAATGAGAGCTACTTTGAGTCTTGTTGAAAAACAATACAAGTTCACCAGACTAAGAGTTGACTGAGCACAAATTGGGAGGGGTTAACATATTTTCCCAAATGCAAGCTCAGACAACTCATAAATCAACTCAAGTAGATAACAGTCTATAGTCTTAGAATGGAGAGTTCTTTCTGAAGAGAAGACTTGTCTACATTTATAGAGATTTAACCCTGCATTTGGGATAGGTTCATTCGAGTTTATTTAGAACTTATTTTTTGAGTTATTAAACAAATTAACGATTGCTGAAAAAGGAACTTCTTCAGAAGTTGCAACCCTAAAGCTTAGCATTTCAAGGGAACAACACAAGAGACGATAAGTCAATTAAGGTAATCAATGATTACTAATAATTCAAGGACACAAGGTACCCTAAAAAGAATATCAGCCGAGCGCTGTGGGCAACAAATACAACCCATTGTTCTGGAATGCATTATTAGAGTTTCTTAGAAGTTAGGAATTGAACAAAAGATTCATTGACAAAATTCACTTGCTTTCTTTCAACCTATGCTGGCTGATGAATCTCAATAGACCGCGTAAGGAGCTATTTGACAAGTGTTAACATGTTCAATGAATCTTTTTCAATAAATTAAGTTTACGTACTTAAAATACCTCAGTTGATTCGAGAACATTTTTACGGGTTTTATTTATAATAAGATTCATAAGATGTGAAACCTGAGTAATTTTCTTTTTGTCAGAATAAATTTGAGATAGATTTTGATAGAAAGTATTTCTATATTGAACCTCGGGAAAATAGGTTGTACAATAGGGAAGTTTCTTTGCACAGATGGAATTGAGGGACGTCCCAATCGACGGAATAATAATAGTGTAACAAGGGGTTTGACAAGACGTTTCGGGATTGGTTGGATCATCCCTTCTTCAGTTGTACTTCAAAAAAGTTGAAAAGTTGAAAAAGCAGCATTCACATCCCAGAGTTCCGTCGATAAATCACCTTCGTTTTTCGCACCAAATATATATCATCTACCCCATCCTCTCATTGGTTAATCTCTCTCAAGTTCATCCAGCATACACCATCTACTTTACAGGACTCAAAAACCAATCAACTCTATCATTTTTAACTCGACCATCAAAACGTCTTAGATTTCGATTGTGCGCGATCTAAAAGAGGTTAAATCAAAAATCAGTGCCCTAGTGTAGGCTCTACCAGTTTTTTCAAGAAGAACCAACGAACAATTTTGGAATCATTGAATATATAGTTTCTTCTTTGCGCTTGATAAAAATACTTTTAGTTTTGAATAATAATTGATTTAGTGAAATTCAGCAACCATAACGATCCGTTATATTATTATTCGAGTTTTAATTCTCAAGTAAACTCTACGGTTAAGAACTCAGTTAGTTTTCCTAAAGAAGATGCAATTTCTTGAACTTGTTAAATTGTCGAAAGATGAATGATTTGAGCCTTGAAAAAATATTTGACCTTTGTGGGTGCTCTTGCTATTTGAACTATGTACCAAGAAAATAAATCTTCTTTTGGTCACCCTTATATTATAATTATTTCAGGCATAACCCGTTTTATTTGCAGAATACTCCAGGAAATGACTATGCGCCAACGGATGACAGTAGTGGAGAATGTAAGAAGTTTGAAAAAAAATATTGAAAAGTTTGCTTATCCTCTCCCAATTCCAGATGAAATGCCAAGTCCAAAAGCGGTCCTCGTGAGGCTGTTGGCTAAACTCGGCCAATACCATCGCACTTGTGATGATTCATATTGCTCTATTTTGAAATGCCTCTTGAAGTTGAGCTTCTACTTCCATCAGAGCCTGACCAAGACATGGGCTATTTTGATACCTGAGATCTTGTATTATTTCAATAGTGAGTTGATGCAATCGATTTCTCTAATGGATCGATTTTCACAGTTTTCACGTAGATGAGTATAATTCTGTTGTTGACAAATGAGATTGAGACATTTTTTCCATCTCAAATTTGATTTAAATGTATAAATATCATAAACCTTGTCTTTTATAGGTGTCTAAACCACAAGTCTGAATTCTTTCTAACTTCGTATGTGTCAACATATGCACCATTAAACATTTTAATCTTTATCCCGATCAAAACCCTCATCCGCATGTGATCAAAGATTAAAAAAATTTAAACCAATTGAACAACGCCATTCCCTGGGGGTGGAAATGTATAGACACTGTCAATCCTTCTAATTTTGAATAGAAAATAATAAGTTTTATAAGTGAATAGAAAAGATTGAAACTCAATTCTAAGAAAAAAAATATATATGAATACTTTAACAGAACTTTTAGGAATCACATAGAGTGACCAAATACTTTGATTTCAGTATATCAGCAAGAATAGTTTAAAAATTCTTTTTATTGAAAAGCCTCGATTGAATTTTCAACTCATATGCAAGTTTTCATTTTCAAGTTCCATGAATCCTAGTCTTTCTAAACTTTGATGTTCAATCGTTAAAAATTAGTCCTGTCCAATATCTCATATTTGAGATTATGAGACTATTACCACACATGAACATGACCATTAATATGCGCATGTGCACGCATAAACATGTTTTTTTTATATTAACGAATTACAGCGTGCACGATAATTCATTTTTTAACATTTATCGTTATCCTACGGATTAAGCGTTGAAATAATCCTGAATTTGTTCTCTCCTCATCCTTTGATATAAAGATAAAAACGATATACGATTGACACTCTCAGTATCGACATTTCAAATGAACATTTCTATTAGAAATATCTGATTTAAGGATACAATCATATGAGCATCAAGTTAATATTGAACAGGGTCGAAGCTGATTTGTTTTAGTATAGAAATGCCTTTAAAACACTTATTTTATCAACATTTAATATTTTAAATATTATATGATGCATCATACTCACAAGTAGCCATTCAAAGATTTAGAAAAAAATTGATGTGAGGCCCTACTTGATATGAATTTTTTTCTCTTGTGTCATGCAAGTGACCAAGTTTTGATATGAACATTACATTTCTTAAAATCGTAAAATCAATAGAAAACATGGTTAAGAAGGTTATCATGTTATTTCATTGCCATTTTACTTTCTAAAAGTCATATGGAATATTTGAGGCTTACATCTACATGGGGATTATTATTTTTAAGATAAAAACTTGATTTTTTTCAAATGAATCATTCTTAATCACACTTTAGTGAAATGTATTAGTTATAGGAATCCACGATTTTCCATACTTGATTTTGTAGGAAGTGAACAATTATTAAATCTTTCGAGTTCCGCTTTAGTCCGGAATAAATATAGAAATGTTGTTCAAATTGTTTCCTCAAAGATAAATGAAATCAAATTATCTAATACTCTTTGCGCTATTCACCATCTGCGTCTTCACTACCGTTAGTGGGCAAGGTTCAGAATTCGACCCACAGGCCGATGATGAACTCGATGACGACTTTGAGACAATAAACGAAGTTGCCAGTGCCAAGGCCAACAAGGATAAGAAGGAGATTTTGGAATCTGCAAAACACACCCTGATGTCAAACCTAAATGATAAGCAACTCCAAGTCATTCAAAAGCTCTCAACCTTTGCACAAAAAAATGACGCCTCAAGTCTCATGGACACCGTCGAAGACTTCATGTCCAAGATTAACGATGACGAAAGGAAAGAGTTGTTGGAAATCTTTGAGATGCAAGACGCCTCAGAGCTTATCCAGAAGAGATCTGAAAAGAAGAAAGAACACAAAAAGAAGCACTCAAAGGGCAAAAAACACGGCAAGGGACACAAAAAAAGCGAGAAGAAGGAGGAAGTCGAGGCGGCTAAGCAGAAACGTGACGTTCAACTCTCAGATGATGAGTACGACGACATTTTCGCCCGTATTCAGGCAACAAAGGCCCGCCTTAGAAAGCACAACGATCACCTTCAGTCAATGTTGAATTCATATGATAAGAGAGCCAAGAGTGTTGAGGATTCAGAAAAGAAGAAGAAAAAGAAGCATCATAAGAAGCACTCCAAACGCCAACAAAAACACGATAATGAGGCTGTAGAGCTTGAAGGTACCATGATAAAGCGTGCCGTTGAATATTCAGACGATGACTTTGATAAGTATCTTGCCAGAATTAAGGCCACAAAAGAACGTCTCAGACGACAAAACGAGGAACTACAGACCATGATGACTGAAGAAGACAAGAGAAGCAATTTGAACAACTTTGAAGATGACGAGTCATTCGATAAGTACTGGAACAGCCTCTCACCATCTGAACAACAGAAACTCATCTCTGAACAAGGAGATATGGATAAGAGGAGTGTTCCGAATAGTTTTGAAGATGAAGAGTCTTTTGAAAAGTTCTGGAATAGCCTTACACCAGAAGAACAAGAGAAGCAAATTCAAGAACACAGAGATCTGGTTAGTTTTCTATGTTTAATTGACACGCATTGATCCATCAGATAGTAGGTAACAAACAACTTGTTGTGGATTTCCTTAAAGATGGAAATCTCCTAGCTCTGTCCTTTTTGTAAATCATCAAGGGTAAACTATAACTCTTAATTTAAATAAAGCAAGAGGATGATGAATTCTTTGACGCAAAGGAATCAAAGAGAAGTGAACCAGAAGATGAAGAACAACTTCTCGACGACTATCTGGCAGGCTATTCAAATGAAAGACTCGAAGAGCTCAAAAACGATATGGACCAAGGTATCGCTAAGAGATCTGACGAAGAGCAACACGACCCTGAGGAGCACGCCAAGGAAGTGGAGGAGGCTGAAGAGTTCATTAAGGATCTCCCACTTGAGGATATTGAAGATGTCGAGCTAGTCGGGGCTATGGACATTGACCCCGGTGCCTTCTTCAACATGCCCGAGATGAGGAAGAGATCTCAAGAGTTGAAGGACGACGGTGTCATTTTAAACTACGAAGATGCTGATGGTGATGAAATGAGTATAATTCAAGAGGAGGAAGACGACATGGTTGAGAAGCGATCCCGAAGTGATCTATATGACGATCAAGAGGAGTACTTAATCAAGCGTTCTGATGACGATTTCGATTCATTAAATGATCGCATTGACAAGATGAGAAATCGTGTCCAGAATCGTTACAAGAGTCACAGATTCCAGGATTTTGATGAGGAATAGAGGCCGGCATCATCATTATCGGTCCATGTTGATTGAATATACGATACATTTTAAATTCCTTTTCACTTTAAATTAGAACAGCAAGAAATTATTAATTCACCGTGTAGTCTTGAATTATTTAAAAGCTAGCTAAGATTTTATAATCGCTATTTTCCTATGAATACTCCCTACACGCAAAAAAGGTTTAGTTTTGTAAAGAAACTAATCTAACCAATTAGAGACACTAGTCAGATTAGTTTATCCAAAAAAAGGAGTTAAAACTATATTTTTCTACTTAAACGTCTTAGCCCTTTATGACCCAACTCTACAATTAAATGATAATTCCTATTTTTCACTAGACTAAAAATTTAATTTTAAGAACTTTTTGATTATGAGAATTTTTCTTAAAATATTTAGTTTGGGAAATATTTATGGTTTCTTTGAAGATAAATGAGGTATTTTGCCTCTTTAAATAGAATACGGTCTATAAAGAATAATTATGTCTTTATATGAATGTTTTTTTTTGTCTACTAAATAGTAGGTATGTGGTTAACCTTATATTAGGCATTATAATTTTTTTTATTAAGACTGACATGAAACCATAACACAAACTCAGGATTCCGAAAGGATACTATATCCCCGTACTACCTACGCCAGGTATAGACGCGTTTCGTCCTTTTGGGACTCATCAGTATACCGCAGGCGCCGAGAATCGAACCAGGTTCAATCGACCGAAGGCCAGAGTCGAATCCCCTAGACTATCTCGGGCGGTAGTCGGTTTTTGAACAGAAACGAGAGATGCATTATTGTAACAGTCAGAGTGTTAAGAACCACTTATATTAATTTATATGAATTGTTTTGTCTACTAATAGTAGGTATGTGGTTAACCTTATATT
>KL566867.1:4619-19129 GCA_000715275.1 Gyrodactylus salaris
TCTTACGGAAGATTTGACGAGTTTAATCAGTTCATATGGTCATATTCTCGATGTTTTAAAAGAGATTCAAAGCTTTGGTTCAACTATAGGTATCTATTTTCAAAAGATAATGGATCTTTCCTTTGGAACGGATCCTGCAGAAACAAAGCCATACATATTGAAGAGGCTTACAAAAAATGGAGCGTATGAAATAATGAATCAGATAAATAAAGATGTAAATCCGTCAATATATAGACTATTATTGAATGCCCAATGCACATCATGCGATATTGAAAGAAATTTCTCGAATTTAAGACATATCCTTACAACTAACAGAAACTTCAAGGAGACAAATATAAAAATGTATTCTTTGATAAACTATAACTTCAATGAAGATTAATTTTTAGTATGAGAATATTTCTGGAATATTTATTCAATTTTAGAATATTATTTTTCGAAAATGAATAGAATATATTCCAAGAAAAAAGGAATAATTTTGGCAGCCCTGGTTATTAATTTAGAAAAAAATGACTATCCAGTCAATGCATTTTTCATGTTGGCAAACAATGGCTTACTTTCTCTCTCTCGTCTAGATTTATCTTCTGAATGAGTTTAAACTAATTTCAAGATTTATTTGCTCTTGGAATTAATTTTTGCACTTTTACAGAGTACAATTGAAATTGATTAATTTGCATAGAAATATTTGAATTCGATACCCTTTAAAATAATATCTCATTTTTTCAGAAATACAATTATTTTTCATCTACTGTATTATTTTGTATTTGATCCCATTTTTGAAACAAAAATGTCTGATGAAGATATTCATTTTACCTTGTTTTTAAAATGTAAGATTTTTATACACCTTTGCAACACTTTGAATATTCTTAATTATCAATTTCTCTGGATTTTTCAATCATGAGTAGGCATAATTTATCTTTTTTTTAACTTTCACCTGAAGCATATCAGCTGAGCCTGTAATTCAATTTATGGATTAAAATAATCTCATCTAAAAATTCATATATTTTCAATAGTTCTCTAGAGATGTTTGTTTTCACGAATCCAAATTATGTGATAAATCTCCATTTTCGCTCAGAAGGTATTAATTTCACAGGAAAGTTTCAAAATTAATATTTTCGTTTAGTGTACTTTTGACGAGTTTCCTGTCATCTAATTACTGATCCTTCTCGGTATATAAAAGTACTATTGAAACTACTGGATTAATCCTTCAGAATTGAGTTTGTTTAGAATGTCTTGAAATATGGCTATTTATCGATCCTTAAGATCTAACATTTTCACATAAACTGACTCTCTTGTAAATTTTATTTGCAACACTTTTTCAAAAGATCAAATTGAGGAGCGTTCTTCTCGACATTGAATTACCCGAGGTTTGCCTAGAAGACTTTTCAACCCTACTCGATGAATACTCTTCAAAGATTAAATCCCTCATTGAGGATTTTGGAAGCAGAGATCATATACATGAGCCCTACGAAGTCAAGAATTGCAATAAGGAGGTGGAGCTGAAGCAGATTTCTCGTGAGTTCCAAGCACTTTCCGACACTGTCGATAGTCTTGAGCCAATGATAATCGAGATATCGAAGAGAATCAACTGTGACAAGGAGTTGAATAAGGTCTTGAAGGATAACAAGATGCGCATATTTGACTTGCAAATAAATCTCACGGAAAAAAATCATATTATCAAAAGTGACATTTCAAATGTGAGTTTAAATCTTTACGTTCAGAAAGCTTATTGAATTACTTCTTTCTATTTCTCTTCTAAATTTTGTTGTGGATTCTATTCATTTCTGAGGGGAATCTCTCTATGCCCCTGTGAATGTGTTATCTACATATCTTACATACTCTTATGTGGCTCTGGTAATTAGAAGAAAAGCACATGGGATTGAATAAAACACTTTTTTTATTTTTTTATAATAGAACTATATTTAATGATACATTTAAATTTTGATGGTTTGGTTTTGAAAAAAGTAGTTAGTGTTTATCTTATGCCAGAGTTCTGAGCATATATTTTTCACTTTCAATCTGCCAAGTTTTAATTTGGTCAATCTCAATCTTTCAAGTTCATCAAACATGGCTTGGTCTACCATCGGACTGTCAGACAAGATTAGTGACTTGAATAGGTGTAGATAATTATCAAAGCTTATTCCTTATTTGTATTTAATTCTAGCTTGAACGTCTATACACCCAAGTTGACTTGAGACTCAAATGGGTGAATGGTTTCATCTTCAGTCTAAACTATGAGGCAAGGCTAGAAGGATGCACCCTCGAATCAACCTCGAAGAAGTTTGAACAATTTCAGGTAGTCTCATTTTACTAAAATAATTGTTGACTCTTCTGATAGTTTTACTCTAATTAGGAAATCAAAAGGACTTTTGAAGAGAACGGAATAGAGGGCTATCAACACCTGATGAATCAAGCTAAGCCATATCTCCCAGAAGGGTTAATTGAAAAACTTAGTCTAAGTTCTGATCGGGAGACAAATCATCAAAAGTTTGGATTCCAAGAGAGCTCAAAGCACCTTCGTCTTGTATGTACTATGAGTTTTCTCAAGAACAGACTATGCCTCGGATTAGACTATTTGGAGAGTCTCGATAAACAATGGAAGTTCCATTTGAATATTGTCAAAGAGTTCTATGAGAAATTGCAAATATTAAAGGCCAGGCTGTATGAGGCAACCGAATCTTTTGATTGCCATTTTAGTAAAAAGAATTTATTCAAAAACAACAGTCGCTCACAACTAATAGAACTTGAAGTGAATATTAATTAAATATCTTGAGCAACTATAGACTAACATGTTCTCCAAATTTAGGGTTTTATTGAAAAGATGAGTGAAGGCGAAAAGTTATTGAATGAAGTCCAGCGTCTTCTCAATGTTATGCGATCAAATTTGATCTTGACATTCTTCAAACGATTTAAATTCGACAAGGTTGGATTACGTCATATAAACGTTGAAATTCACTCTATCAGTCAAATGGTCAACGAACAAATCTTGGAATATAAAAAGTTTTATAGAAAAGTCTCTGTCAAGAAAAAAAGCATTGAATCTTCTGTTGAAGAGAATAAGACTGTGAGTTTAAACCTCTAATATGTCAGCATTCAACGCTTATTCTTCTTTCTTTTCAATTAGTTTTATGACATCTACGTCAAAGTTGATAACTGGATACAGTCAAAGATTACTCAGTCGGTCAGGGTTGATCAGGTAATTGTTTTTTTATATCGCATTAGTACTGAAAATGTGTATAGACAAAATTATTATAGGCAGAAGTGGATAACTGGAGTTCTCTCTACAGAGAATCGATACGCTCTGGGAATTACCTCAGACTTCGCCGTGTCAAATACGATCCTGAACATGATGAGCTGTTAAATATGATTAACAACCTCAAAGAAAATTGGCAAAAGTTGATGAAAATGATCAACATTGCGTAAGTTGGAATTTTTAACACTGCAGGTGAATTTTTGAAGTAAGTTTCAGCACCACACATTTTACACCCATTATAGAGAAGGGACTAACCCTGGTAAGGCTATATGAGTTTAATTCAACACTAAATCTTTCTCTTCTCGATAGAAATTGATATCCTTCAACACCTTGTGTAGTGAAATGATTATAAACATTTTTATGACTGGTCGAAAGCTTCTTCAATACTCACTTGAGTTTTATTGTGTTTCTTAGAAAATTTCTAGCCACTAATCTTAATGATACCTTTTCCTAACACTTTATGACGTTCATGATTCAGAAGCTGTAACCTATTCATAGATAGAAAATCTCCCAATCTAAAACAGACGCAGTATAGTTGATAAATTATGCTGACGGGATACATAACGTTCAGCTTTACAAGAATTTTCATAAAGATGATACAGTAGTATGTGTACCATACACACACCACATTGCTTTATGCATGCTATTTTATTGCATATCAGAGGGGTTTTATGTAGCAGAAACACATTTATGTAATTAAATACGTGAGGCCTACGTCTTAAGCACATCTAGAAATCAGAAATCAAAAAAATTGATGTCAACCTTTTTTCCTAAAAACAGAAAATCAAAAAATTTGACTTATTAAGAAAAATTCACCTGTAATCCTTAATTTCGTTTTGATTTAATGGAGAATTGTTTTTCAGAAAAATTCATAATACTGAGGTGAATAAATTCTGATATTTATAGAAATCAGACCAGATTCAATAATGCTTTAGAAGTCAATACATGCAGCAAATTGCCATGTCTAATCAAAAGTCTTACTTCATGGCTAATCGATCTCCGGTGCAAGCTCAAAATAGTCCATTGCAACTCTGATCAGAAAATGACACAGGAAGAGATAATTCTGAATAGCTGTTCAGTCTACGGAGATTCCAGTACAGTCCAACAACTTGAGGCTGAGACAAAGACACAAGAGAAGGAGTTTCACGAGCGTTATAAATATTGGGAAGAACTATTCTATCAGTTGAAATGTTCAAATGGAATTTTGGAGAAAAACTTTATTGATGACCTGGAAAGTATTGACGAAAAGATGCAAGACATAAAGACCATCATAGAGATGCGATTAGTCACCTATAAAGTGAGTAGTCACTTTAATTTCTCAAATATTTCTGAAAATTTTAATTTCTCAATTTCAGAACGCGTTAGAACTCAGCTATCGGCTATCAGATACATATAAGCCATTGCATTTGTGGCTCGAAAAGACCAACACATTTCTCCATGATGCTTTCGACAAGTTTGATTTGATCGATATCAACAAAATCAATGATGAAAGTGCTGACTTTTCTCTGAGCTCCTCACAAAAGAATTCAAAATGTAATGATATGACTCTCCAGCTGTTATACATACATGAGAAAATCTCATCTGAGATCAATGAGAAATGGCTCACATTCTACATAAACTTTCGAAATATCATTGAAAATGTTAGTTCTTACAAATGAGTCATGCTTTGATGATATAATAGTAGTCATGATTGATGAACTCTAGACTTAGCATAAACAGTATCTGATTTGAGTACAATCTCGCATTTGTCACTGAGACTCGTTTTTATCCTGGATCTTTTTTTTCCAATTACGTGCATGTTGTATTAAATATGGCCGCACAGAACTCTAGATGAATGTTTATAGAACTTGCAAACCTCAGAAAGTTCCTCAGACTAGAACCAGAACATTGTCCAGTTGAAGGACATACTATCTAATGTATATTCTTGTCAATAATCAAGACGAAGAAGTCATATTTATTTCTTAGATAATGCACACTTATTTTAAATATACAAACATAGTATATTTATATTTTTTTTCAATATTAAGGAATGAATATCTCAAAAAGCCGCAAAAAAACTTGTACAATCTTATAATTTAATATTTAGGAGTTGACTGTAGATGTGATCAGCTTGGAGGAGCTTGAAAAGCATGTATCAAAAAAAGCTTTGGGCGATAAATCTCTCGAAGAGATTGTGGGACAAGTGAAGCTCCTGAATGAGAACTGCAGAGAGAGTCTTACAAATCAATATCGACAGACAATAAATAACTGGAACGAAGTATGCTTTTTGGTTGGCTGAAGTTGATCTTATCCCTTGTAAGATTGCATTTTTTAGCCCGGGTACACCCAGGTATATAGACTTTGAAAATTTAGTCATTTTTACTTGAGAATAATGAGTGAGGTAAATTCGAGAACAATATTCGCTTGAAGATATTTTTGTTGAAAGTTGAGAAAAATATTTCAACTTCAAAAAGTTTCCTCGGAGAATAGAGCATTATTAAAAGATATTTTTAACTTTTTAGTAATCTTAGAATGGCCATCTTTGAATCAAAAAAAATTGGGACAATTCGGATGTATAATGTCAAAGTTACATCGGTTTTAAGATTTGAAAATTAAAATTTGGATGATTAAAATGATATTTTTGGGTTTACTCGGGTTAAGGATATAAGGGTATTTTCTAACTCTAATTAGTTGTTCCTCAGTGTTTTTTCTGGCTCCCTTTTTTCAGTCGATAGCTATCTTTTAATCAGAGCGACACAAATGACTAGAAAGCGTTTTTTTAGTAGGAATTTATTTTGTCAGGATCTCAAGAATGATTCTTGCCCTTTTTTCAAACTCTATTACTGATCAACCCTGAAAATTTTAGTTTTTTGAAACTATGACATCATTTCAGAGATTATGTATACATTCTGACACAGGTTGTTTATTGAAACTAAGCACCATTAATCATGTGGTGGTTGAAAAGGATTCTCATGTGATGTACTATTTTTTCATAGCTTCATCAATATCTTGAATCCCTTGAGAAGAACATTTCAAACTGCTTTACCCAAGAGGACGAGAAACGTCGGAGAATGGAAGAGTTCTTCGATCGTCTCTCCCAATGGAAGGACTCGGTCACTATAGGTTTACAGGAAGATCGTCACCTGTTGAATGATGTAAGAAAGCGCTTGACAACTTCTGGAAATGAGAATGAAATTATGAACATTTTAAATCTGGATAACGTCGACTGTTCCATATGCTCAGATTCGCAGAGGAACAAGAATCCGGAAAGGCCTTCTGAGAGGAATCTATCTGAGACCTCCAGTATATTCTTGGAGTTTATTCTCGAAAAGAACTTTAATCTTTTGAAGGTATGAACATTTTGCTAATTTAGTGAAAATTTTAAACCGATTAATTGCTCTGTTCTCTAAATATGAGGTTTTCTGGTTAATTCCTCCGATTTAAAAGATAGTCTCACACAAGATAGTAGGGCGCCAAGAAAATATATTTTAATATAGTGTTGCCTACATCGTATCCGTAACAAATATATATAAACGATTTTTCTCTAGAACCTCTAGCAACAGAAATAAAAAAGCATATTTTAGCCTTTTCCTTCACAAGAAGAATATGACATATTATTGAGAATATCGAGATCTAAAATGAATATTGATTTGACTAATAGATTTTAGGTTTTAATTACCAAAATTTCCGACAATGGTCATTAAAATGTGACCCCTCCCCTCATTTTCCTGCCAAAAAAGATAATTTATTTACCACCTAGTCTATACATTGTATACGATATGGTCTATTGCATTTCAACAACCAATAAGATTATACTAAGACGTAGAAAGAAGCTTCCCAAAGATGAGAGTCTTATTGATAGATAATCGAAACTTCTGTGATGAAAACCTTGGAAAATATGCTTTTTGTTGTTCTGAATTATTGAACGATTAAAATAAAAGCACATTTCATTTAATATTATTTGAGAAATAAAAAGAATATTTTATAGCATATATGCTTTAAAAAAGAATATTCTCTTTTGAAGAAATTTGAAATAATTTATCCAACAAATAAAAGACTGAAAATAGTTATATGAAACAACGTATTACTTATGAGTAGAACTACCCAGAATAGTCAATAAACTTGGCCATTTTTCTATTGTTTTGTTTCATCTCATTTATAGACAACTATACGAGGCCATTTTATGGGATTAAACTCAAATTGTTTGAAATAAATCCCCAGTGCTACAAGAGGGTTTTGGTGTAACAAATATCACGAAAAGTAGGTCGAAACAAATTTGTAGCTGTAGTCCGGTATAATCTCAAAATATTCAAAATACTTCCTCTAACGTTTTTAGGCATAAAGAAGATTTCTTTGATTTATTATTTTATTCTGATTTATAAGTAAAAGTTGTGTTATCAATTTCCAGGAGGAAGATGTCATGACACAAGATTTGATACATTTAACGGATATCCAAACAGAAAATAGTGATATGCTCTCTTCAGTGTCGGATCTGAGTCAGAAGAATGCCACTGAGAAAAGTGAATTCTTTGAGACTGAGCGACAGTGTCAAGTGCAAACAGACAAGGACTCCAATTATCCCACCGAACCTGATGTCAATGACAATACTGGTCAGTTTCCAAGTAATCCTACTGTGTAGTATTTACCCGCGATGTAAAAAGAAATATTTCTAATTTATCTAATTATGACATTTCCTACCTTAGAACTCGACCAATGTTATACTGAGTTGTTTGGCAACCGTATTTGCAAGAAGGTAGACGAAAAGAAAGTCGATGAGGATGGAAATGTTGTCTACACTCAGGAGGATCAGAGAATGAAGAATGAACAAGCTTATGAGATGAACTATGAAACATCGAAACTAACAACTGAGCAGTTTTCACATATTGTAAGCAAATTCTGTCTTATTTATATTTATGCGGATGAGATGCCCTATTGAAAATGTTAGGTACTTTCTGTCAGCCTTTTATGACTCGATAATCATTTGACCAAAATCTGCTAATACTGCAAAATTCGCATAAATTTCTTCTTCTTTTAACCCTCTAAGGCCCACAGTATTAATTATTGTTACATCTCACTAGAAGGCTCATAACACCGACAAAATGAGTTAAAAGTAAATTCGAACTACCATCAACTAACTAAGGAAATGTTAGGCTTTCGAATGACATCACTTTTGCACCTTTCAAAAATACGGCTGTTTAAAATTTGCGCGCGAAAATAATTTAAATCTTTTTTCTTAATTTTGAATTTTATTAAATCTATAAACTCTAACTTTCCTAATTAAAATTCAAAATTGTTCAACTTTTTTCCTTCTGTAGATTGCTCATCGAATTATATGACGAGTTAAAAATCTTTCATCTTTCTAACTCAGATTTTGAAAATATTTGAGGTTTTAGATTTTTTAGTAACTTTAAAAGGAGAAATCTTTGTGTAAAATGTTAAAGACAAAAATATCTTTTGAATTTGCCTGACTAATTAATCTGCAACTAAATTCTAAAAATTTAAAGTTTTTCCTTGCTTGGGCCTAGGAGGGTTGAGGCAATTTTCTATTGACTTTATGTAGCTACCGTAATAATTTTTCTCAGAAATTCTTCATCTCCACTGCAAAAATTTCAATTTTTTGCATTACCCTATAGATTAATCTCAAGTATTATTAATATAACGACTGGTTTAATATAGTGTAGGTATAACACATTAATTGTAGATGTGTGCAGATCTTGGTCATAATTATCTTCTTCTATCAGTGGTCTCTTTCCAATTCCACGTCTTTAAAGAGTTAATTTGTTATTCTCATTTAGTCCTAATGAATCTTTCAATGAAATCATTATTTATTTATAATTCAAGACATCCCTGTCGAATTTTTGTTTATTCGAAGACAAAAGTTGACGAAATTTTCAAATCTCTTGATATGATGAAATATGAGCCTAATCTCATGTTCTAGAATAAGTTGCAACAAGTAACTTTCAAATATCCCCCTCTAGTTAGACAGTTTGATTGGAGAAATCTCTAGAACCCTAGGATTAATCGATCCTATCCAAGAAAAGGAATATTTTTTTTGGGTATAATTTCTCCTCCAACAGTAAATAGACTAGTAGTAAAACAGAGACTATCTATGTGTGTCTGCAAGAATTTCATTCACTTCAAGAAATGATATAAGAAATCTCATTTGATGATTTTCTCTCTCCTCCTGTGAAGAGAGCTATGTTAAAAAGTCTAACAAATAATTTATCCCATTCCTATTGAAGTCGACGTTCTCTCTCATGAATAATGAAGAAATCGAGAGCTACACCAACATGACCGAAGACCCAATGATGAACGTGAATGACTTCCCTGAAAAGGATGCATCTCAGAAGAAGGACTACCTAAGGACTGACGACGACCATGAGACTCAAAGTGTGGATGAGTCAGTGAACAGAGACCTAACTGACTTGGACAAGGAAATGTCGGTAGTCTATGCAATCACCTGCGAGCGATTACGGAATCTAGAGAGGAAAAATGTATGTTTCCTAAGCAGACATCAATATTCGTAGAATTCCTAGAGAAGGAAACCTACTTACACATGATTGTCAATTTATTTTGCACAGAAACAGATATATCAAGGTATTCTCGTGTCCCAGTTGTAATATTGATTAAGGAGGAGGTTGTCCCACTAGTCATCTGTGAAAAGTGGGAATACGTTTAATCGGATTTTTATATCATTTTAGGAGGAATTCAACTTTGAGAAATGGAGGAAGGCATTTTGTGATTGGTACAAGAGTAAGAACTTGCGCATGATTTCCTTGTTCCAGAACTATCACGATCTTCGCGATGAATCTGAATCGGAGAGAGGTTCAATTAGATCTGAACGTCGCAGAATGCCCTTTCAGGTGAGCTTCAAAAATGACCAAATAACTCTCTCATTCTTGGGAAATATCATTTTCTATAGGGTTTTATTATTCAGAATTTAGAACAATCTAAATCCCGCAGCGATCTTTGATAATAAAAAAATGCATGGTTTTAAATCAATCTTTTAACTGCTCAAAAACGGTCAAAAAGAGTTTATGTCACAGAAGAATTAACTGTTAAAAATATTTTTTCTTTTACAATATTATTCAATTGAATGAAAAGCAGTCAAATCCGCCTACAAGAAAGTTGTACTTACCATTCTAAACACATTCTCCTGCTTGGTTAATCTTCCATATATCTTTATTTTTGAAAAATTATAAATCAAAAATAAATCAAGAGAGTAAAATTAATTAAAGATGCTCATCTATTGCATATAGTTGCCGGAACTACTACGGAGGATAGTATTAACTAAAATATATAACTTATTTAGACCGAAACCAAGTCGCAGACAGAAACCATGACAAAAAGTTTATTATTTAATTTTTTGAAAAAATGTGACTAAAATATTGATTTTTTCCTTCTTTGAAATGCAAGATTTATCAATTTAATAATTAAATTTACGCGTTTTAAAAATTATCAGCCATCTTTCTCATTAGCAACATGGAAAATCTTAGATGGTAAAAAATATGCAAACACTCTAGAAGATTTACAAAATAACATTTAATATAAAAATTTTCCCTCTACAAGTCTTCCACAAGGGCTCAGTCTTTCTCAGAAATCATCCCCAAAATTCGATCTTTATCGAGGTGCTCTAAGCAGGAGACACCTCTAACGGCATCTAGAAATATTTCAAGGGAATCGAGCATCGCTAGGAATGAGACCCAGACTATGAACCTCTCCGAGAACCAATTTGTAGCATTCTTCGAAAGGCATTCTGCTAATTTCAAGGGTAGCGACAATTATGATCTGGTTGCTGCCTTTCGTCATATCGACTGGAAGAAGAAGGGACAAATCAGCTATGAAGATTTCCTTCTCGCTACTAAACCGAGCTCAATGAGGGTGAGTCATTTGAATTTCAGCTTGTCTTGATTTTTTTTATTCTACTTGGATTGAAAGATAATATTACTTATTAGTACAGTGACACTATAAAAGCAATTTACTTTCGAAAATGCAACACAAAAAAAGTGAGAAAGTTGTTGTTTTTATTTCATAGGCTGTTGAGGTGTGAAAATATAGAAATAGTGTCCTAATTTCTAAATCTTCAAAATGATATTTTTGAAAAAAAATACAAAGATTTCATCGATTTAACCCTTTCAAGTCAGCGACTTTGTTTCATTCCAAGTACTTTATTAAGCGATCAAATTCAGTAAGTCGACCAAATGCTTAACAGTATCAGGCAAAATAATTACACTATCCAAGTTACTCGAGAATAACGTCTAACTTATCTGATTTTGCCATATTCTCAATGAGATTAGGACAAGTAACTATTTAAACCTCTTCGTCATTAATTCTAACTAAAACTTTAAAAAACCTTTTACACAATATCTATTAGAATCTATTTCACAGATTCAAAATGCTCCAATGTCAAAAGTTATTGACGAGGTTGTCGAACAAGAGATCAAAAAGTGCAGTTGTGTGAATCCTTTTATGGCGAGAAGGATTGACAATACTCGTTATGAATTCGGTCCCTACAAGAGAGCTTACCTCATGAGGATCCTCAACAGCACGATAATGGTCCGCGTTGGCGGTGGCTGGGTCTCATTCTTACAATTCCTCAACGATCATGATCCCTGTCGAAGTGCGTTCATTTATTTATTGTCAGATTTTCTCTCTAAGATCTCAGTTCAGAATGAGGAGAATTTAAAATTTTGAGAAGAGCCTGAAAAAAATGTTAATCTTCCGTTTCCCAAAGTTGATTAAAGACATTGCAAGAAAAAAATATACTAAGAATTTTAATTTTGTTTGTCTAAGCAAATTTTATGGTCGCTTGAGCATCTCCTGATAGTAGTATCATGCGTTTTTGACGGGCTCCCACTATACAATATTCTTAGTAATAATCTTCTTAACTGTTATATCGTCAATTAAGAAATTTAATGAAAAATTTGGAACTCTTTAGAATGGGGGATTAACACTTTATGTTCTTTCAATCGTTTTGTGGCTCTTCTCACGAGTATAAATCTAGAAAACATCCTCAAGAATAATTATTCGATATGATCGAGTGAGAAACTTGTTTAAATTGAACGAGAAGCACTCTTGAATTTCTGTGAACTAGAAAAAATATATCACATCTTTCAAACCGCAAAAAATGTGAATTTATTTAAAATTTTAATTAGGATCAGCAAGAAGATCTTCGGGCATAAAATTGACAAAACTACCTCCATCTGAAGTTCGGTCAGAGAGTTCAACGAGATCAAGAAACTAACTTTTACAAATTTTCCTTCGTATATTTCAAAGTATTAAATTTGTTTATTTTTCAACGCATTTCTTAGACTATGAGTCATGAATAATTTAATTTTTTTAAATTTGAGTTTTTAAGTAGCGATCAACTAACGGACTAACCGGTTGCGACGGTTGATAACTGCTGTCCTCATAATCTACCTCATAACCAACAATTTACACTAGATGTAACCGTTAGTTGGCCGTGTTTCGCCTGGCTTATCTCTAGCTAGCAATCCTCCACTCAGAAACTCAAGAATAACTAGAGAAAATATATTGAATTCATAAAAATTTATTTTGCTCGCATAAAATGAATATTTTAGTAAAAAAAATTTGTTCAAGTAATCACATTTTGTGCAAACTATCAGTGCCGAGTGTTACCTTTTTTTCTCCTTCAGAATGTACAATTTACAATCTAGATAAAAATAATGTAAAAAATAAAATTAATTTTACATAAACCATGGCAATGATGATAAAAATAATAATAATATTCCACCTTGTGTTACTTTTATAAACTAATATGAGCAATCTCGAAGTTGTATATAGAATGTCTTGTGAGAATCATCTTGTTAATTTTTATTCTCCACAATTCCTCTTGCATTCAATCTCACTTCCATCTGATGAACAAAATTTTGAAATGCCTGAAAGTAAACGAAAATTAATTGGACACTTTGTTGTACAATTTCTACTACATGTAATGTTGATATGTTGGGATTAAAATAAATTATGTTCTTCTATCACTCTCTCCTGATGAGAGTTAGGCTGGCTTTGTGGAATTTAATGATGAAGGCCTTTTGTATTGACAGGGGGATGGCATAGTCGACTTTGGGTGATTACAACTTGTCAGGTAAACTGTTGCTGTTGAGTAATTACCATTAGATGAGGGAAGTTGAAAGCCTTTGGTAAGGAAAGTTTGAAATTAGTTGACAATAATAATTACAGTGGAAACATTCAACCGGAATTTCGAGTGGTTTTGCAATACTGATTGAAGCTATTTATAGAATATTAGGATAACTGGTAGATGTGGTTGTATTACTTGAAAAAAAGGTTTCATAAACATTACACATAATCGGTCGAGACCCCTTTAAAAAAAATGTTAATTTAAGATCAGCAGAAATAGGCTTTCTAATGATGGTCAAACCAGAGTGATTTTAAAAACCAAGTCAAAAATATTATCTAGAAAAATACATGAACTACTTATTAGTAGGACATTGGTTTTTATTTATATTATTATTATCAGGTTGAATGAAATTTTACTTTAGAGAGAATTCAAGAAAAAATTTAATCAACAAGTTCTTTTTGATTAACTGTTTGTTGAAAAAATCAATGTTGCCATGATTGAGATGCAAATTTGATGCAATTTTTCAGGTGAGAAAATCAACCCAAAAATAAATCAAAGGTTCTTGTTCATCTTCTCTGGGTGTAACATCATTAAAAATTAAAGTTTGGGTGTAAAGAAAACAATCAGTGTTCCACCTGTAAAAGATCAATCCTGCAGAGATATTTTGGTAACTTTTACCTTGCATGTAAATGTCAACTGGCAGTAACATCCAATTAGAGAATAGTTCTAATAAAATACACTCTTTCATGTATTTAAAGGTTTACAGCTTGGTCGAGTCCATATTTAACCCAATGATGAAACATGCGAAGTGCCAAATAATATTATTCGTGCATTATTTAGTGTGAATAAGAATGTTAAAAGACATTAGGTGAAAACTTACTTATTTTTTTCTTAGCAATATAAAGAATGAGTTTAGTTTGAGAGGACAAGAGAAGTCGATAGCTCTCTAGAAGCTATGCAATTTTTTTACCAAGAGGGCTACCAGATGCAATTATTAATTTTTAGTCGATAATATTTTGGATCTAGTGTGTGTCCCGACCATTATTAGTAAGTGTGCAGGAATAAGATCCAAAATATTATCGACTAAAATTTCGATGAATGATGAGTGAGGGCCAATTGGAAAATTTCAAAGAGTTGGTTTATAGTGGTTAATCTACTGTACCCAAACGTCTCCCAAGTTGT
>JJOG01002506.1:0-13156 GCA_000715275.1 Gyrodactylus salaris
TGTAAATAGTTTCTAAAACTTCCTCCCCCATTATAACCCCACATGTGAACCCGAAGAGAGTTAGACTCGGCTATGAAACTCAATTCTAAGAAAAAATTTGCATTTATGAAGGAATCAAATGGCTGAAGTCTGTTGTTTTTTTAGTAGTAATATATATATACAGTGTATATTATACAGTGAGTATTGACTGTTAAAATATACGATTAACGTATATTAACGGCGAGATAACTGATGGATCTTCGAATAAAGACATCGTATATAGCCACAATATATATCCTCACAATATGGCATTTCCCTCAAAAATGGCTAACGAAAAAGGCACCCCAAGTTTTAATCCTGTGTTCAACTTTTCAATAAATGCTTTTGCACAAAAATTGTAAAGCTCTCTCTTAAGAACTAAGTTGAAAAAGCTATCAATTTCTCATCTCTCAACAACAATGGTTTGTTGTTTACATACAAAATACTGTACAATCCTTTTTACCCAACTCACATATCAAGCCCTGTTTTTGCATTACAGTATCTTAATAACATTCTTTTGACAAATATCTCGGGTGGATTCATTGAACAATACAAGGCTTGTTTTGTGTTGTTGGGCCTGATTTCATAGGAGGCTCTTATTTAGGTAGACAGAAGGCAGAGTAGAAATCGATAAAGGATTTTTATGCAGACAAAACACATTCAACTCCTTTCCAAATGAAGCTCACATTTACTTAGATTTATCATAGTACCTGTTTTTTCTAAGTTTAAATTTTCAAGATATTGGAGTTTTTTTTCTAGATTTCTATATTGGAAAAACATTTTTATTAAAGTTTTTTCTTTCATAGGGTTTCTCTTTTCTTTCAAACTTTCATTTTATCTATTTTGTTAACAACTTTGAAGAATGGGAAAAAAATTTGTTATTTAAAAATCTTTAAACCTTAGAACTGACGATTTTGGAGGAAATTTAAATCTTCTTTTTTAGATAAATACGGTTAGATCAAAATAATCGACAATGTGAACTGCTCATTAATATTCTGCTTAATATTCTAAGAATGTGTTATTTTTCTGCTCACACACGCAATTACCAAAGCAACCAAATACACTTGAATAAATATTTAGTATTTTCTTCATAGTCGTGATCCACCTTTTTCACACTGTTTACTATTAAAATAGTTTCATAGCCTAGTCTAACTCTATATATTGGGACTTGAGGAACAATCCTTGGAGCCTGTACCAACTAAGGGGATTAACTAAGGGGATGATCTCTCTCTCTCTCTCTCTCATGTCACGAGTTTATTCAGCAAATGTTATATGAACCTTTGTTTTCATTACTCGCTGGATTAAACATGAGCTAACCTTTCATCTTATGGATTTAAATGCTATCGGATAACTCTAGAAACTATTAAAAATGAGATCTCTAAACGTAGTTTACAATAAAGTTGTAACCAAGAATCTTTGAATATCAGCTATCAGAGGCTCAACTCAATTTAGGCACTACCGACGAATTAACGGTCGATTGCAAAATGATGATATAATTATTATGATTAAAAATAATAATTTCTACCATATTAAACCCTTTTTATTCTAGATTTATAGCATACATTTTACGATATCATTGAATGGAATGAAACTAACTTACAATTTCAACAAAGATTATTATTTCAATTTTTGAATTTATTAAATGATTTTCAAGCGAAGTAGATTTAAAAAAAAATCTTGTTCTTAATCATAATATGGAGAATACCTGGATTGAATCGATTCTACTAGCCTTCATTTTGAGTAAAAAAAAACCATATCCGCCATCTTGGATTTTACTGAAACTTCCTTTTTTCAGAGCTACGAGGGGAAAGCAAATGTTTGATTCTAATCTGTCCCACATGTATCAGCGTTGCTGATTCAGCAGCCTTCAAATTAGACTCAACTAGTGCATAAAACCTTTCTAAGAACTTGTGAGAAAAAATGAAGCGATCAATTTAATTCGCATTTATCAGTAATAATCATAATTCATCGCTATGTTGCTAATATTAGTAACTACAAACTATAGTCCAAATTTCTCTATTAACCTAGCTTTGTTTCTTGTCTTAATTTACTTTGCTCTTCAAATCTATCTAGATTCTTTAGATAGATTTTTGATCTAAAAACAAAGAATGTAAGAGGTCCACTATACTTTTGAGGTCTGCTATCTTTTAGGATTTTCGATATTGCAGATATTCAACCTAACGAAATTAAATGTACTATTATCAGTGATAATTGAGACGTTAAATTTTCGATATTTGATCATTTTGACATGTTATAAAAAGTCAATAGTATTTGGTTGGTTCATCTTAAGTCGTGCTTTAAAAAAATTCTTAGTAACAAAATAATCAGCATCTATCGTATTCTGTCTTAGATTACAATAGTGTATAAAAGCCCACGAGGTTATTCTACTTTTTACCATGAGAATTAAATAAAAAACTTAAAACATGTTGAATTTTTTAGCTTTCCAGATTGTAATGTATACTATACATGTTATGCCAATGATGCCAATAGAAGGTTGCCTTTTTTGCTGCTTTAAGTATTAATCACTCAATTTGAAGATTGAAAATTTTGTTCTTCCAATTCACACTCAAAATGGGTGCTAAATTGAAAGTAAAAAGTGAGTTGATATTGATTTCTCATCTATCAACGATGTTTACATACACAAAACTAAAATACAATCCTTTTTACCCAAGTCACATATCAAGCCCTGTTTTGGCACCATTCTAATATTTCTCCGCTCGAGATAATTTGCACTATTGTCAAATTTCTGTATCTGAGAGACTGCATATACTGTATTTTAGTGTAATTTCATGGTTTAATTGGTCAATTAAACTCAATTAATTGATATTAAAATTTGGGACGAAAAAACTCATTTCGGTTTTAAACATGAAAAAAAAATTATGGCCCCTTCCTGATTGAGATCTGCAATTTTTAATGCTGAATAATAGAATGTGTTAAACAAAGTCATGAAATTTCAATGGTTAACTCATCTTTTTCATTGATTTTAACCCGACCAATCATGTGGAATTGCTCTGTGCATGTAGGAATGATTTTTTCTGTTTTTAGTAAGAATGGATTTGTATTTAGAATAATTCTGCATTCTGATGTAATTATATTGGCTGTTCGGTGAGTTGCTTTAAGAAATCTCTAGTCGACCGAAATTTTCGAAAACAAGAGACCAGATAAATATGAAATAAATCTAAATCTTATTCAAGACTCAACCAACTGCGTCAAACGTTGAGCGAGAAACTGTCTAAGAAACTTACTAGACTGGATATCAAAATAAAATTCAACCACTTCTTCTGGAAATAAATTTTTAGAGACATATTTAGGCATATTTATTCATTACTGTATATTATAAATTTTTAAAGAATTCCCTTGGTATTATTCAACTTGTACAATAAAAACGAAACGAGTGCAGAGCTGGTTGTTTTAATGTTCAATTAATCTACGACAGATTAATGGGACACCGCAAAATTATCGATGACCATTTTAGTTCATGAGTTGACAATGTTTTTTCTAGTCTCAAATTTTCTCAATTATTGTGATTTGCAGGTTGATTCGGGAACTTGATTAATTTTCAGTTTTACGTTTCTAATAAGGAGAGTTTGGAATAAAATGATTTTTGAACGATTCTGATTGGCTTGTTGAGTTTAAAAATTAAAACGACCAACGAGAATCGTTCAAATATTAAGCAAGTTACCAAATCATTTGAGTTTAGTTCTAGCTTTTCTTATTTATTCATGAGTCCTCTGTAATGTGATTTTTAATAATTTCATTGAGAACAATTTTAATTTTTAGTTTCTTGAAAAAAATCGGAAGTATTTTCAAAATTTAATTAAATCTTTAATCTTGGACCATTTAACAAGGTTAGATTTTCTCCTAATATTTAGAGGAAATATATTGGATAAACCAATACAAAACAAAGAAATGTGGCACAGTATTGCCATTTCAAAAGCAATAATTGAAAAACCACAAAATTGAAAGATTTTCAAAAATCAATTAAATAAATTCTCTGGAAATAACATGAAAAAAATCATTAATTCAAACAGAGTTTACACAATAGAATCGATAAAAGCGAAATATGGTGATAAGGAATTTATGTACAAAAAATCTAATAAATGAAATGTTCTAACTCTGACAGGGGACTGGGCAAGAAATGTGATTCTGTGGAATATTTCGCCTAGCCTTTCTCCTGCGTCTACGCTTCTTCTTCAGTGCCCCCTCCTCCGGCAGAAGGAAGGTCAGACCGGCTCTGATTGACTCATGGAACCTAGCAGCGGATTCCAGCTCCCAAGTGCGATCAGAGCGTAGAATGTTATTCGCAATTTCATACTTTCTGAGGAGGAGGACCTTTGAGACAGGCTTTCCACTAACCCGGTCCTCATAGAATGTGACCAATTTACGACGTGGTTGCCGGTTTTCATTATAAAAGTCGTTCCAGTCTCTGTTGACCTCATCGATGTGACTTGTTGATGATATGATAAGTGAAGAATTGGAGCATTGTATGTTGAAGGAGAGATTGAACAACGGATGTGACAGATGAATGGTTTCTGTGTAAAATTCTCCCTCGGTGTCTACCACATCTTCCTCGTCAGAGAGGCAGGTTAAACTTGTCGGAAGGGTCAAGTCGATGGTTCTGAGATTGGTTTGCGCCGAAGAGAATAGGAGATCAAAAATTTCCCTTCCGTGCTCTTTACAGCATTCTCTCTTGGGCTTCTTCTCTGAGGTAATGGGAAAGTTTAGGAGAGTGAATTCGTTACAGTTTAGTGTGAAATGAAATGATTGAAATAGGCTGAGTCGCTTCGATTCCTCCATCGCCGAGAGAAATGCTCGGCAAAGTCGTGATAAAGAGTGAAAGCTGACTCTATTGATGCCCAGTGTGAATTCTCTCAACGGGTGATGTGATGTGGAGTAGTAGTGTTTGCGGAGTTTGCAGTTGGGACAACGCAAAAGTCTGAAAAGTTCCCTATGATCCTCGGGATGGAGGAGGTTCGAGTTGGGACCGAAATCGTATACATTTCCAATTATCATAGTATTGTCTGTCATAGCTCTTTTTCTTGTAGGTGGACATAAATTATTCTTGATTTGTCTTTCTCGTAAGAGATATATGCACATACAATAGTATGAGAATTGTCTTTGAATTGTACGACTAAGCTAAACAAACAATTTAAATTTTAAAATTTAATTTAAAATTTAAATGCAAACTTTTATTGGGATATCTGGTAAGAGGAAATCTGGAAAGGATTTCGTAGCTAAAGAGTTAAATGAAGAATTTCTCAAAATTGGCGTTCAATGCGTGATTCGACAGATATCCTATGAAATTAAAAGGGAGTTTTCCTTACTAAAGAATTTAAACTTTGGGGAACTCTTGTCAGATTCAAAATATAAAGAAAACTATCGCCTTGAAATGATAGAATGGGCTGAAGATTATAGAGCCAAGGTTCCTCATTATTTCATGAAGAAGCTTATGGATAACCTCCCGATTGGCTGTCCTAAGTTGGTCATCATTTCAGACCTTCGAAGGAAAGGTGATTTAGATTTTCTCTCAAAACATCGTCGAGAAATCTTCCTCGTGAGAATAGAGTCTAAAAGTTCCGTTCGACAAAAGAGAGGTTTCATTTTCACCTCTGGCATTGACGACGCCGCTTCAGAGTGTGATCTTGATGAATTTTCTGAATGGAATCTAGTTATCGAAAACAATCATAATTTTGATGACAAGATTTTTAAGAACTATTTTAATATCATTAAAAATAAAGTTGTTGCCAATTGATAGGAAATTGTATTCTCTTTAAAATAGCGTCAATATCTTGAGAATACAGTACTGCTATTTACTGTACTTGCTATTTAACACGTTGCTTCAATAATTGAATAAACAGGTCTAGATATTATAAAAAAATCTTGATTAGACTCCGCTGATAAACGATAATAAGCCTGGTTCTTTAAAATAGCTGATCAGTGATCAATTTTGTTAAAGAATCGATATAAAAACTGGATGATTTTAAATATAGATATATCGATTTAAAAGGGAAAATGTGTTATATTCATGCGAAATATTCACAAGCTTGTGAGAAAAAACAATACAGTGATTCTAATTTCATCTCAATTAAAAATACTAAATGCACTACTCGAGAGTACATACTTTTACATTTAATTTGTTTATTGTTTTTTCTAGACGAAAAGACCATCGTTGACACCCTTTTTCAACAGCTAATGAGAGCTGGTGTTTAAGTTACGAATTTTCAATCTTGAGCGATATCTTTGAAACTTTGCTGGTCACAAATTGTGACTCACAATACGAAAAACAAGTTAAAACACAGCTTTCTCAGGGCTAACCTCAAGTTGCTGCAAGGCTCCTCTACAAAGAAGTCTCTGGATGCTAAAGACCAAAAGTATCTGCAAACATTTGTGGAATGTCAGCAACAAAAACTCGTTATTCAAAGAACATAACTATAAATTTGATCTTAATCTTAAAACAAATTTAAAAAAAAACGGATGCTTTTTTATAAAATGTTTATCCTTATGTTACACTTTCAAGCAGGCTGAATAATATTCAGTGAATATGAATTCGAAAATAAGAAGTCTTAATTATCTTTTAAATAAACAATATTCATAACTAAAAATGTTGTAAAATGTGATTTGATCGACTTCATGACAATCAAAAATTCATCTAACTAAGAAAGTTTTTTTTTACTTATTAGTAGTGATTATCGAAAAGATGAAGATTATTTAAAGAAATTTTATTATCTAATTCGAATTCGTATTAATAGTTTGTAAAACTGTAAGATTTGGATAAATTTTTTTTGATCTATTGAGTGCCAAGTTTTCGAAAGAAAATACTTGGCAGAATGGCTCTTAATCGTCAATATACATTACAGGACCATTTTTCCTCCTGCATTTACAGTTATTCTTAAAGCGTAGATCAAGAGTCGATATTATAGAATTTAACAATAATACTGTTTGAGAAGAAATTGAAATTAATTTATCAGAGATTTAGAATGTTATTTTTGATCAGAATTCTGACCTCAAACTCCCACTTTTAACATTTTGGCAAATTCTGAAAGAATTTCTTGATTAAAAGAGTTTCAAAATATTTTACTGAAAATACTACGTAAAATAAACTTTCGGAGTAATCGGATTAGGATAATTTTCAAAAGCTTTGCTATAAATTCTTTTGTTTCAATAAGGAATCATTAAAATTATGCACAAAAGTATTACATTTTGAACTGGTCAAAAACTCCGATAATGTACTTCTAGTGTCTTTATTTTGACAATACATGTTTAAGAACTTGACTGTAATAGTTCAGAGAGTATTATTCTAAATGTTCAGCTTCATAAGACATTTATTTCTGTTCAAGGAAAAACGTGTCGCGACAACTTCAAATTTTCTAAGTACAGGATTGATCGTTGGAGAACACAAAATTGAAAAAGACTTCAGAAGTACATTAGCGAATGAGCTCTTTCATAAATTCAGGAGGAATTTCGAATTTTAATGAATCATTATTAACACTTCTACAGTGTTTTGTCAATAGACTGTATTGTGTTATATTGTAACACAATCTTTGAATGGATATTTCTCCTCTTATATAAAAATGTAAAAACTTGTTGAGGCTTTAAATTAAAGAAAAGCATATTTGTATTATTTAAAATTTCAAAATCAAGATTTTTCTGAAAATTAAGAGACTTTCGAAAAGTTAACGAGCAAGTTTTTCGAAAACCAATGAATAATTAATTGTATAATAATAATCATAGTCCTAAAATGAATATTTGAAATCGATAAAGACTTAATCTTTCTTAGGCACTTTTATATTATTAAAAATGAAATCTTCCTAAATTTAATAGTTTGGTCATTTTTGGCTTATTTCTTTAATAATTACGAACACAGATCTTGAATGGGAGTTGAGAGGGTGAATACATATTTTTCCTTAATTCTTCTCCATATCTCAATATCTCAGGACATCTTTTTTCCAATTATTCCACCAATCAGCATTCCACAGAGCGCCATCACCATACAGTTCCGCCAAAACTTATTTGGGCAATCGATCTGAAAGTGAGAAATATTTTAATTTTAAACTCCTTTGGAACTTGATCTTCATGAAGGATTTAGAGTCTCTAGACCAGATAGGTACAAAAGTCAAGAGATATCGGCCAAGAAAAATTTTTAAAATAGTTTTTAAACTTTAATCGTGTCAAAAAATATTTTCATGTATATTTTCTATATTTTCAAATTTTTTGAAGACTTGAAAATTTATAGATTTTCAAAACTCAATAGCCAATGAGAAGAGAGTCTATTAGTTTATTGTATTAGGTATCAGCTAAACTTCGGTTTTAATTTTTTCCCTAACCGTTATATAACAGAGCCTACAACATTTTGTTCTTAATTACTTTTTATACATGAAATAAACAGTTAAAATCAAAATTTAATAACAAAAGTACATACGGAAAACATATCAAAATATTTAGATGTCTTACTTATTCTGATTTTTAAAATCGCCACAGAATGAGATCCTATTTGAATCCTTTTTATCAGCAGAGAAAAGGGAAAAAAACGTGTTTTTCCTAAATTACATACCTGAATAAAGTCTAGGCAGTCGCACGGAGTCAACTCCTTGAATGGTCTCCAATTGAGACTTCTCGTGACAGCACTTCGCCATCTTTCAATCAACATCTGACGATGTTCCTCAGATATGGATGGAGATTTGGTCTTGAGCACCTTCAAGTCTCTCATTTTACACAAGTTCGCCGGGTCCTTGTCGAGGCCGATGCACGCCATTATAGCGGCGCCGAGAGCGGTGATCATCTCACTGTGCTCTGTTGTCACCACAATAGCTCCTAAATAGAAAAATTATGAATCATAAGTAATTGAATAGTAGCTTACAAGAATTTGAATTTGGCGCGAAATTTATTTCCTTGGATATCATCCAAAATTGGACGAATTTATAGCTCAAATTTTCAAAGTGTAGTACATAATGGAATGATCTTTTTCATAATTTCACAAGGATTCTTTAGTAAAATCTTTTTATGCCCCCTCTTATAGAAAAAAAACGTAGAAATCACCTGTAATATCAGCGAGGCTCTGCAAGAGTACATCACTCTCCGCGAGACCTCCATCAATGACAATGCTAATCGGGCGGCTCTTCTTCAAATCGGTAGCAATGCTAATCATTTCCTCAGTCTGATACGCGCAAGCCCTTAGGCCGGCCAATAGGAAGTCCTCACGATCGCAATTCTCCTCCATGCCGATCATTAGGCTCCTCGCGTCCTCCCGCCAATACGGGCACAAGAGGCCGGTGAAGGCCGGCACAAAGTAGACCTCATCGCAGTCGGTGCGCTCCAGGGACTTTAGTCTCTCGTAGGCATTTTGGGCGCCAATCTCGTAGGCTTCGATGGAATCTGCCAGGCCGAGCTTTTCACGCAGCCAGTCGACGCCGGAGCCGGCTGAGGATACGGCGCCCTTTTAAAGTTTAATTTGTTCACTTGTAATTTTAGTGAAATATGTGCTTACAGGGGACAGAAAAAATCTTGAAAAAAATTCAAGTTTAACAAAAATGATTAAAACACACCTCAATTGCATAAGATGTTGAGTCCTCTTTAATCTTGTACGCTACAGTAGTAACTAGGCCCCGGTTGGAAATTAACGGCTTATCTCCAATGTTCCATAGCAAGAAGGCCCCAGTACCAAAGGTCACTTTGAGCTTATCTTCACAGCCACCGGTCGGCTTCCAGGTATGTCCAATCAGTGAAGCCTGTTGGTCCCCAATCAGGGCGCTGATGAAGACACATCGCATTGTCGTATCATCGTCGGTTATAGGTCCGACCTCTTGCGCCGTTAGAATAATCCGAGGTAGAATCTTCTTAGGGATATCAAAGAATCTACAAGAAATAAAGGTTCATCACAAATACATTCTTGATTAGATTTAATAATGACGGTCAACATAGTACAATTTAAAATGTATTTTAATTAATAAAATAATTTTGATCAAATTTCTTTTCAAGATATTTAAATTTAGAATTAAGAAAGTAATATGATACTCAATCAAGAAAAATTTATTAGAATAAAAAGTTCTAACTAGACTAAAGTAGTATCCAAGGAAAAACTTAAACACTGCAATCCAAATGTGCACCAAATCTTATTTTTAACAACGATCAGTGGTTAATGAAAACTAGAAGATCTTATACACAGAATATGAATCTAGAGACGCTAATTCACATGGAAATGAGAGTCAAAGTGTTGGGTCACTCAAGCTAATAACTAAGCCTTGGAGGGTTATTTTTGAAAGATTTCTCATTATACTACTACAGAAAATATGTCAGCCTATCCAGTTTTGACATTCAGAATGATAATCAAAATCACTTCAACATTTGGTCGTCCCATTCACAGGTGTGCAGATTCATGAGCAGCGTGCGACTTGCATTTGTGGGGTCTGTGACAAACCTCTTACCCTGGGTCAACTTCCAGATTATCCAGCTATCTACAGTACCCACGCAGAGGCGATCCTTCTGAAGGGCATCGCCGACTTCTTCGACATTATCCAAGATCCATTTGATTTTAAAGGCGGAAAAGTAACTGTTCAATGGAAGTCCAGTCTTGTGCTAAATTTGTATTAGAAATTTATAGTATACATAGCAGAATTTTGATTAAGATTTTAATTTTTGCTATGAAAAAAAATATTAACTTCTTGACATACATTTTTAGGGTTTAAATCCATTTAAAACCAATTTTTTGAAGATTAAGGTTAGTTACTGTATAATATTTGCAATAAATACTCTAACTGTATATTATTTTTTCGTTAATAATTTAATATTTTACAACCTAAAATAAATATTTTTTAATAAATTTTCATCAATAACTTTTTGATAGATCTATGGGTTAATTAATTGTAGATAAAATTAATAATTAAAAAATACAGTTAGGCATAAAAATTAGGTTAAAATTAAATTAAACACACCATGAAGGCTGTAATTTTTTTACCAGGAGCCTCGCAAATATACTTCTCGACAAGATCCTGAGTTCTGGTGTCACTCCAAATGATGGCTGGACAAAAAGGTTCTCCAGTAACATTATCCCAAGCAATTGTGGTTTCCCTCTGATTCGCAATTCCTATACCAATGATGTCCTACGAAAATAGAAATAAATATATACTCACTGATAGCTGGTAGGTTGTAAAGAGCTGCTTTCCACACTGTACCATACACGTAACAACTGAATCATAAATAGAATTGGCATCTTGTTCGAGCCAACCAGAGTTGACGCTGTTTCTGTCGATTTTACAAGTATGTGATGCTTTCACCTCTCCGGTATTGATATCAAAATAATATAGCTTTGTTGATGAGGTTCCTTGGTCAAGAGCGGCTATAAGAGACATTGCTAGGAACTTAAATTTGTTGTTATATAACAGCCGAATTTAAACAAATTCATTCGATATTAGGGTTTTTTTGATAATGTGATAAATCAAATTTGAATAAGTTTGCAAGAAACTATGAGCTCGTAGATCAACTACTTACGATAGAGTGAATTTCAATATTGGAAGCGAATATATAGATTTATTTTGATTAAGAAAATTATCTAGATAAGACTAATAGTTTAAAGCTTTTAGTGCATTAGAGTAATGAATACTCAGTATTCTATCAGATTGGGTTAAAACTTAGTTTAAGATCCTAAATAACGATTCCTAATAGAACTTGACACCTACAACTATTTGGTGACTTAAAGCCCAGACAGATTAATATTTGAATTATACCATATGAGGATTCCTTTGTCTGATAGCGAAAGTAATTTAATTCAGCAATTGATTTGAGACATTCTGATAATATACAAAAAACAAGCTGGAATAAGACTTATTCGACTTAAAAGTGATAAGAGATCTTGATGTAAAAAGTTAGAAACCAATTTATTCATCCAATTACTCCTCTTCCTCTTCATTTTCCTGAGCACCACCAGCAGCTCTCTTCTCCTTCCTTCTCTTGACACGGCCTGGTCTTCCACCTCCGTGTGGTGACTTGGTACTAAAGTCAATGTGCTTTGCTGAATCAAGACGAACCATGAAGCTGGGTGTGTTAACAAGCTGCTTACGGACACGAATATGTCTTTGTCTGATTAGTACACGGGCATGATGGATACTCTTGGCGAGGCCAGACCTAAGGACGATAGTCTGAAGACGACGCTCAAGAAAATCTTCAATCTTAAGACCAAGAACATAATCCAACTTCATGCGATTCTCGGGAAGGATTCCATAACGTACCAACTTCCTCAGAATGGAAGAGCCTCCGAAGAGTCTCTTTGGATCCTTCTCTTCCAAGGTGAGAAGTTCGCGAGCTGCTTTACGGATCTTGGCAAGGACGAGTTTGACCCTCCAGATTTCACGCTTGTTCCTAAGACCGTATTGACCGATAAGTTTAAGCTCGGTGTCTAAACGTTCCTTCTCATATGGACGTCTAGGGGGACACCAAACTTTATTAGATACCTTAGGTACTCGACTCATGTGAGGTTTCAAATAATGTAAATAATTACTGTTAATTCAAACAACAACAATAATCATTAGAAGATTAAGCAATATTAAATTTTGTTTTTGTTAACTTGTTATCTTAAAATGCAGCATGATAGCATAAGCGAAGAGTGCGAATGGAAAATAACATGAACAAATTTTCTGACTTACAGCTAGACTAAGCGATTTTTCTTCATAGAGATCGCGTTGTCTAAGTTATAAGCTGTTATGGAGCTTCAATGCTAAACTAGGTTTTCTAGTTCTAGCTCCTAAATGTAATGTTCGTGAGAGTTGATCCGTCACCGCATCTTAGTTTAACGAACCACAATTCCATTTTGGTAAACGGGCAATATGAGGATCGCTTCTCATTCATTCAGTTTACCTAAATCAAATCAACTAGAGTCAGCGATTGCTTTCAAGTACTCGTGTTATCTGGAAGAAACAAACATTGCATTAGACGGCCGTCAACTGTTATGTTAAAGGTTAGTAAAACTAAACTAATGATGATAAACGTAGGAATCTCATTGACCAGCATTGAAATCAGCTTAAATATCTGAAAATAATATCTATTTTATTTAGATTTAACTCATTCTTTGACGTGCAATCTCATGGTAAACGGGCAATATGAGGATCGCTTCTCATTCATTCAGTTTACCTAAATCAAATCAACTAGA
>JJOG01002508.1:0-10602 GCA_000715275.1 Gyrodactylus salaris
AATTGGAAAATTTCAAAGAGTTGGTTTATAGTGGTTAATCTACTGTACCCAAACGTCTCCCAAGTTGTTGGGAGATGGGGATAGCTGTACTGATGACGCCTGATAGGCAGAAATACCGGTATTTGCAGATTCCTCTTTGAAACATACAATTGGTTCTTTCTCTTTATAAATACATTCATATAATTCACGAAATTAACAAAATTATTTTGTATCTCTGATTGGCTAGTCAATGAAGTATGAATTATTCATGGTTATGAGAGAGAAAACGCTTCAGAGCTAACCTGAATCAACCCTCTAAAATTACTGGACTTGTGAATAAATGGTAATATATATACATTTTTTTCATAGAACTTGATTCTAACTCTATTCGGGTTAACGCCTCCCTCCTAAATATTACCATGACAATTTTGCAAGGTCCACCAGAATTCGAAAAACATTTCCGACATTCTTAGAAAGTGATTGATGCAATTACCGTTCAGGTTTTTCCTTCCTCTATAATTAGATATGGGAAGCTTATAGATAACAAAATAGCTAGGAAAAATGCCGTACTTCCTCCCCTGGAAAAATGGAGAATTTTTTATGCGCATAACATAAATGACAGTTGAATATTCTTCTTTTCTGTTCAAAAATCCCTGGAATTTATCTACAGCTAAGTCTGTCTTTGGAACTATTTCAAAAGATGATTTGCAAGTCCATTTTATCAAGTTGTATTGGATCGTTGAAGAAAATCGTTCGTATTTTTAATTTTTATATTTCTCATGAGATTTTCAACAAATTCCCATGATCGTGGGAAAATGATTCATATCTCATTAGATTCTTTTTTAATCATTGTATAGTCTAGTTAACAATCGACATAATTTACTTTTTCCATTACTTCAATAACCGATGTCAAGGAGACATCAATTTTAGGGAGATTATGCTTTATTTATACAAAAAGCAATTTAATGATACAAAAATTGCTAATGAAATGTGTCATGTTTTCGGGGATTTCTACTGCATTTCTACACATCAAAAGGCTCGTTTATGTCAATAAAACTCGATTATTGGGTACCGCACCAGTTTAATGAATAACAAAAACTAAAAACTCTGAAATTTATTGCACTTAGCCAAAAAATTAAAAATTCGAGACCGTCATTAGAAAACAGAGACAATGTCATGTTTCAACAGGATAACGCGACATTTGAGTCATAATTACCCTCCACACTGAATTTATTTTCTTAGCGTCGATTTTGTTCAATTTTTAAGCTCTAAATGTTTAAGAAATGATTGGCCTACATTATATATGATGAATTATAATTTGTCGTTTTGAACAATGGGGGTATTGATCTTTTTCTCGCGAATGAAAAAATATTTTCTAATATCATCAAAAGCCAACTGGAATTAGAAACTATTCTAAAAGGAGATGATAACGTAGCTAAATGCTGTCAAATTCTATTCAAAGTACTTGCCCTAAGTTTAAAAAAGGTCTCTTGAAAGAATATATATTTTTCTAGGTAACAATGACTTGTAGCGATGAGGAAATATTACTCTTCCCCACGTTAAACAAGACAATCTCTACTGGGATTGATCTGATGCCGAAAACAGGAGTCAACGAAATCTTCAGATACGATATAAAGGAGGTCAGACAGCATGACCTCTGCTGTTCTGTCGCTTTCATTCCCATGGATAATATTGTGGAGTCCGCGCCGCCTCCAGTCAGTCTGCCCATCGGCCAGCCAAGATCAGGTAAGTACACAATGCTAAGATGGAATAAGATCCATGTGAAATATATTTTTCTCATTGGTTGATTGGAACCAATCAAGTTAGAGAATACTATTCATCCAATCATGTGTAGGTTTCCTCAGAGCGATAATATTTGTCAATTTTCAACCATCTTATTGAAATATCTATAATATGCATCCTTGAATTTGTAGTTATTATATGTATAGTATACATTGTATACACTTTTTAACTCAGTAACATTATTGTTACATCTTAGTAGGAGGCTCATAACACCGACAAAAAGAGTGATAAGAAATTCGAACTACCTGCAACTAACTGAGGAAATGCTTTCGAATGAAATCTTTTTCGCACCCCAATAATATTAGGTTTAGAAAATACAGCTGTTTGAAATTTGCACGCAAAAATAATTTGAATTTTCTTTCTTAATTTTAAATTTTATTAAATCTAGAATCTGCTATAACTTCACTAATCAACATTCGAAATTTTTCAATTTTTTCCTTCTGTAGCTTGCTTTATCGAATTATATACCAAGTTAAAAAATCTGGTAACTCAGATTTCAAAAAGGATTGAGGTTCAAGATTTTCTCGTAACTTTTAAAGGAGAATTTTTTTTGAAGAATGTAATGACAAAAATGTCTTGACAATTTGCCTTTTTAAATTAATCTGAAACAAAATTCTCAAATTTCAAGTTTTTCTTCGCTTAGGCATGTGAGGGTTTTAAATTAAAATTTAGTCTGACAATGAGTTAAACTTTTTTTTCTAAGACATGATTTTTATCTTGATCTATTCATCATTTTGTCGTATAGATTTTTGTGAGTTTTCTTGAAGAAATCATTCGAAAAGGCTAAAGTAATACATTTGAACCTATTCTTGATCTAATCAATGAATAATTCCTAAACTCTTTTCGGGGTTTGATAGTTTTCTGACTAATTTCTAATGTTATTTAAACAAGTTTTCAGGACCGTGCAACTTTTGATATTTCTGTCTTAACTTTTAATTTTTTGGCACCTTAGTCGCAATGATAATGATTGAATCATTTCTTAACAATATAAACTAGTATTACAGACGCTCTTATTTCAATCAATCTTGACTAAACCCTTTTAATATGAATTACAACTCAAAAGAATCCTATACATTTTCTCCATTTTAAATCTATCATTCATATATTTAGCAGGATGGGATGAAAAACTGATTAAATAAAGTTCAAAGTAAATTTAGGTTTCAGAATTTTGAAATATAACTTGAATAGCCATATAAAAAGAGTTATCGTTGAGAATGTGCTCATTTTTGATAGCTATGATGATTTCAGAACAAATTTTCGTACCCATATCCCAGAAGTTTTTTACAGCCAAAAGTGCCATTAACGCCAATTCTTCGCCCTCATAAATACATTGGAGCAATTATATTGTACCAGATTTATAAGCACTTTGTCTGAAAGCTAAATTCACTTTAGACATCATTTTAGAAACCTTGAATGGTCAAAATACGAAAATTTGTCAGTAGCACAATAATCGATTGTCAAATTCTTAATCAAAATGAAATTGAGGTACAGAAAATTTATTCATTTCTGGGAAATTTTATATCTCATCCAAAGATTTAATGATAGAAAAACTCTCCTCCTGAGATGAAATAAATTAATTCAGAAATAATTTAATATCTGCTCACAAAAGCTTGTCAATCATAACTTGTTAACTTGATCTAAAATCTCAACTCATCAAATTTTAATAATAAAAGAAGAAATTTTCCTCAATGCAAGGCATCAATTTTGATTAGAACACCCTCCCATTTAAATTGTAATCATCTTACACAATAATCTGCACTTAATTGACTTCTCCTGTTACACTACAAAAGATAATTAACTCCTTTTGAGATATTTTGCTTTTAGTCTCGTTAGCATTTTACCTTGTGTCTTGAATGTTTCAATAATAGCCGAACATAATTCTTGCTCTTTCTTGAACACGAAGCCCTTTTAATTTTATGTTAATATTTTTTAAACTAGATTTTCTGTTGAAAAATTTAAGTGGCTTTTCAAGATTTTCAAGATATTTTCGTTCGCTCATTTGAAATATCAGAATTTCTCTGTCTTGAACTAACAGCTTTCTGATTAAACTTTGGGGATTATTATTAAACGTTTATTATCTTAAAAAGCTATAAGCTGCAAGTTTAAATATTTGGCCCACAAAATCATATTTTATCTAACTAATTCTTTTATAGATCCAGGCATTCCAATCAAATTCAAAAAGAATTATAATATTCAGGTGAGTCTTGTTTTTATAATTATTTTTTATAAAGAGTAAAATTCTCTCTAACAGAGACTTCCTTTTTCTAATTTATATTTGTATTTCGTGTTTTTTTTTTCATAAAATTAAAACTCTAACCATGGCATCATCTAACGTTCCTTCTTTTTTACTTTTGAACGGATTGGGTTTTCAAACAACTCCACTTTTTGCGAATTTTTAATGCCAGATATTTCACCCCAATTCACAATCATGATAACAATTTGAACAGTATATCTCCGTGTATTTTAATTGGAAAGAGGAGCAATCATGCAATCAAGCTTTATTTTTGCCGATAAAAGAAAAATGTTATAAGAAGGAGCCCCTAAGAACAGGAGGCAATTGAATCCTAAAATCGGTACAAGAACACATTATAATTTCTTTCTTATATATTTTTTTATGCCGAATATGCGCCTTTCGGGTTCTATTTTCTATGGGGGTGGGTATATGTGTCAATTTGATATCTAGTTGAAACTTCTAGAACAAAGGATCAGGAACGGACTTGAACCAAAACCTTAGATGAGGGGATAGAATGAGAGTTGAACAGAACTCCCCCCGAAGACCACTTAGTAGCAACTTCAAAATCCTCTGCAACGTACCGAATCTAGCGTTAAAAGAAGCCATATTCAGGTAAATAGGAAAAGCAGAATCTCACTTCATTGGCAAACAAGTTAAAGATAAAAGGGTTTAAAGTCTAAAAAAAAAACAGAAAGTATAGGAAGACCGGCCTCATAAAAGATCAACTCCACCCATACAGTTTTCATCAACACAACTATTCAGAGCCCCTGAAAGCTTTCTAAATTAATTGAATCAAAATCAACGACTATATAACCGTGAACATGAAGGGACGGTGAACTAGTACTTTCACTTTCTAATCTTAATGTCGTGGTTTGAGTCTCACCAAGGCTATCCCCAACTCAGTTAAAAACTCAATTCAAGGATTAAAATAATTCTTAAGAAATTTTCTACGAAAAAAAGTCCTCATTAAGTCAATAGTAATTGACGAGGAAACTACCAGCAATTAACTGCATCAAAGAAGACCAATCAAACATATGGTCAATTGAACTACAGTCCGAAAAAGATGCAACGCTTTAATGACCAATTATTGCTTAATAGTTACATTCGGAAAGTGCAAAAGACAAATGGGTGAAAACGGAAATTAATTATGGAGATCCACTACACACCCCACCCCTGTCTACCCTGGTCCCACTATCGAATGGAAAAAACTAATTTCCTTACCCTATATTTTTTCGAAATGTACTCTTAATTTACAATATAATCCAAGCCGATGTAGAGGTCTGGTAAAAATCGGCGACAATGAAGCTTGTTTACCTAATCGCTCCTCGTACCAAAAAAACACCAAAATTATGTATCATGATTAGGGCTCCCAGAAAATATGCTTTATTTTGAGTATATGCTAAAAAATTATTCTTTTTATACCAGAAATATGCTTTCTCTTTTAAACGACCACAATAATTAAATTTAAATGAGAAGCTTCTTCAATAGAGAAGCGAAAAACGTTTATTTTATTTAAATTGTGGCATAACTAAAACTCTATCTATCACATCATGCTAAATAAATTTTGGCGATAAATATGCTAAAATATGCTTTTCTAACTCCTAAACCAAGATATCTATAGAATTTTTGTATAGTTATTTGCTATTAGCTTGATAGAAGGAGCAACATATCAAAATATGCTAAATATGCTTTTTGAGAGCCCTAATCATGATAAAAAACTGAATATTTTTGATGAAATTCTGCTTCTTAATAAGATAAATATTTTCAACTTCAGACTGACCACCATCATATTAACAAAGTATTTTAGTCTCATCTCTCAGGTAATCATTTATTGTTGAACTAAATCAAACGTCTTTAAGATGGTAAGGATTAGATAAAATTAAATGGATAAATAGACACAATCTGTGTAGGGAAAGTGAGGGTGATTTTCCTCATGTTTGCGGTCAGGCGCTTGGATAAGAAACGTAGCCTCATCTTTCCAATATGCCTAGATTGTCTTTATCTGATTAGAAAATTTAAAAAAATTCTCAAGCTGCAATAATGTCTTTGAATAAATTATCTCTTGCCATGAGGTAAACTCATTTAGGACAAAAGACTGCCAAAATTTCGAGATAAAATAGTCCATATCGAAAAATATGAAGTAACCTAATATCGAATGAGCTCTTTCGCAATTCCACTACAACGTTGAGTACAATATAGAATTAATAATACTTGTGATTACCATTTCATAATCACATTCCTATCTGATTTAGGTGTTCAAACCTCTTGAAGTTTGCTTTCAATACGAAATGATAAATGTGAGTCCATTTTATATTGATTAAAAGTCAATCCTCAGCCAAGTTGGTAATCAAAATAAAAAGTATTTGTTGTAAAGTAGGACACAAAGTATGATTCTAAATATACAAATCGAAATACATTATCTCCCCTATTAAGGAAACACTGTTTCTAGAAAAATTATCAAATAAATCTATTATCATGCCTCGATTCATGAATAATTATATGGATTCCCTAAATCGAACGTGAAGATTAATTTCACTTTCTTGTCCCTTTTTTCAATTATTTCTATATGTAATTCCTTCTCATAAATATTTTATCCAAGATGGGGAAGGAATTCTTCATAAAGTCATTAATTATCTTCCATTTCGTTCCTCAATTCTCCCTCCTCTACCTCAAGGAAAGTATTTTAGTAGCGGGAAAAATTACTGTTTAGTCAAATCTTCCTTCCCGAATACCACCTAACGCTGGGGAGTTTGTAGCGTCACTGTTTCACAATTGACGAAAACGCTCTAATTACTCTTTCCACCAAGAAATTATGGTAATTTTGGAAATGAATCTCTTTTGTGTTGATGAAAATTCGGAGAATTGAGAATCATTGATTAGAATTGAAGAGTGATGATTATTATTTGAGGAACCTCACTCAGAAATATCTCTTTTATTTCTATTATCTTTCTAATGAAAATATTCATCTATTCGCAAATTATATTCCTTCGTTAAGATACAAGCAAAATATCAATCTTATGAAATATTCAATTTTATATATCTGATTGATTGGAAAAATCTTTGTCAGCCCTTGTGGCCATAGCTTAAATCAAATCGATTCATTAAAATAGATTCATTCAACAGAGATTTCTCCTTGGATACTGTGTGAAGGACCATGGTTAAATCCACTATTCCCGAAAATTTTCAGTCTATCAGAATTCATTTTTATAGGGCTAAAAATATCTTGATTAACTTCAATTGTCTTTTGGAAAACTATGAATGAATTTTGACAGTAATTGTTCTAAAATTTAAAACGTATTTGAATTCATTGAATAATTTTGATTGGAATATAAATTTGAATTTAGACTGAGATAAGATCATTGAAATCGAAAATAGTGGCCTTAATCATGTTCCTTTACGATTTGTCCAAGGGTAAATTCGCACAATTCAAATTTTTAAACCAAGCTTTGTTCGTAACGATAAGTCGCTCTTATTCGCAGATTGTGAGTCTAGAGATGATTATCTACATGGTAAATTCTAGTACACCCCGTTCATTAAATAAATTTTAGGTACGTTGAAATCAGATGAATTTCAGCGTAGTTTTCTGTTCAATTACTGCTTTCTAGAACAATCTTGACAATGCATTTTAAGTTAAAGTTTTGAAAGACTGACAAAAAAGTTCATTCATCTTCTTAAAAGCGCTTGTTAACAAAGAAAATTAATTCTCAATCATCAAAAACCGCTATGAATTTATTTCTCTAATTTTCCCTTCTAAGAGAGGATGTCAAATTAACATAGAATCACTCTTTTCTGCAAAAATTGTTTTCTATCAAAATATTGCCTTCTGAAAATATCGTCTATAGAGCGTCATTCTGGTTATGTTATCTCAAGTCAGTTCTCTTCAGTAGCTTCCTTTCAATGAATATAATTAGATTTATAAAGGAATAGCGTAAACATAGAGATTCCTCACAATTCTATTTAGAGTCTATACGACAACTTTCTTAGGCTATTTTCAATTAAAACGATACTGAACGTTGGGATTATTAGCATATACTTATCTAAAGCTTTCTCTTTGTTTCTAACTATCAATCATGCGGAGACCGAATAATAACAAGAAGCACAAACTGGCCTGAATATCTAAATTACTCTTTGGCGCATAAATTTCGTTTCAAGCAAGAGTTTAGTTACCTCTCATTGCAAAAATTATCACAAAAGTGACTTAGTTGCTTATTAATGCTTAAATCTACTCATGAGGGGTGCTGGTTGAATGCCCGATTTTATATTATGTAATTCGGTATAAGCATACTTAAAAGTACCTTGTATTATATATTTATTTGGAAAATTACTATAATATAATGTTCATTATGGTAGAAATGATTGTTCTTAATCCTAATATATATAGTTCCTAGATTAAATCAACTAAGAATTTGTTAGGGCAAAAACCCTGCTGCAAGTGTGATTTAAAAGGCAATTATTTTGGCATCAATGCCAAAGAAAAAATACCACTGAAAATAAAATTTATGATTCAAACAGAATACTATTTGTATTCCTTCAGAAGTCATAGTATGTGTGTATTTTAGGAGTGAGCAATATACTTGAGTGAAATTCTTTAGTACACTATTTGTAACGATCACAAAGATTATTGCTCTCCACTATTGGAAATTGTATTATGTTGTTTTCAAAAGTTTTTCAAAATTAAGAAGTGAATTATAAACTTGATCTATAAATAAATATCCTTTGTTCTTGATCCAAACTGAAATAATTAACAACAAAACTCAATTTAACTTGTTCTCTTTCATCAAGCGATGATAAATCAGTTTCAACTTTCCTTTCTAATGTTGATAGTAATCCTTTTTGATCAGACTATAAGAATCTTGTGAGTAGAAAATACAAAATTCCTCACTAAAGTATGAATAATCTCGTGTCAGAATATAGTTGAAAGTAAAGTCCAATGCATTATCGTAATCCTTCTCTATATTGATTATTATACTGTTCAGTAACTATGCAAGCCAGGATTCTAGAAGTGAGAACTTTTTTGACTGAACAAAAACTCTATGCAAAACCTTGAAACATTCATTGTCAAAGTAAATACAAGTCAAAGCTCTTTAATATGAGGATCTCTAGGCTGGAAGCATTCAACTTCAGATTAAGCCGGGTTATGCCTTCAATTCTAAGCTCATCTCTAAGATAAGTCTTATCTTGGTCTAATATATAAATTTAATCAATATAGCAAAAATACTTAGAAACTCTCTCAGTTCTTGTGGAAGGCCTTTGGGGGTTTTATTGGCTACTATCTCTAATTTTTCTTTTACGAGTGTTATTTATTTTGGCGTAAAATGATTTTAGTCTTATTCTACCGGTACTGAGGAAATTAACTCTCAAACAATAAAGCTTCGCCTGGATTTATTTATTTTTCATTTAATCCACCATTCATGGAGTTTTCTCTTTACTAGTTATCTATATAAAAATTCATAGTTTTCCAAAGAACTATTCAAAATGTTTAATGCATTAACAATTATTCTATTTTGAAAGTATACAAAAGGTTGTTCGGAAAGAAATGTCGTATTTTGAGTGAAATCTAAATAGCCTTTTTTTCTACAAAAAATCTTTTATCAGCAATAAAAATGGTTTATATCTGATTTAAAAGTACTCTTCTATCTACCAGGAAAAATTGTCATCCCTTTCATCCAAAATTCTGAGTTCTTTGAGCCAAGATATGCTGTTACCCAAGTTTCAACCTCCTATCTTGTTTTGAAAATTAAGATGGCCCATAAGATGATTCTGCTGATCTTGGAATAGAAAACAATCTGCTGGAGCAAAGTCAGGAAAATATGGTGGGGGAAAGTGTTTCCCAATTCAAGTCAGAAATGTTTACTTCGCGTTTGTAAGAATACATGAGGTCTTGCGTTGTCTTGGTAAAACACATCTCTCATTTTATTGGCGTTTCCTGGTCTTAATTCAAGGATTTTTTGATCAAATTTTTCCTGTTGAGTACAATAAACCTCTGAGTTTATTCTTTGACAGTTTTGCATCAAATCATATTAGATTGTCCCCTTAAAATTTCACCAGAAACAGGTCATAACCTTGTTTTGGAACTTAGGGGTTTTAGGGGTCGCCATTGGATCTTCTGATCGGAATTACCAGAATTTTTAACCAATATTATTCTCGTAGAGGATCAACTTTGCATCACATGTAATAATCCTGTCAAGAAATAGACATTCTTCATACCTTTGAAGGAGATTATCACAAGCGTCAAGCCTGTCCATTTTGTTTTTGTCTGACAGGAGATGAGAGATTCGATAACCAAGCTTATTGACGTATTCAAGTGATTTCACATGTGTGTGAATGGTCTGTTAACAACTCGCTAAGAGTTATCCTTGGATTTTTTGTTATCTTCATATCTAATTTGTCGTCAATATCAGCCAGAATCTCACAGATTTTGAATGCTGAAATCTCCTTTCCAGAATCTATCGAACCATCTTTGAGTTGTGCGAATATTGATGGCATCATCTCCTAAAACTTCACATATTTTTTTCGTCCTTAGAGTGGCGTCTAAAAACAGATTGAACCAAAACAACACTATAACTCGAAAAATGTCACTTGACTTG